>JAJMEO010000002.1:634452-809071 GCA_030574215.1 Diddensiella santjacobensis
TTTTTTTTTTTTTTTTTTTTTTTTTTTTTTTTTTTTTTTTTTTTTTTTTTTAGAAAACCATCACATCAAAAGCTCTACCAAGTCAAATTCGTGAAAAGTTCTATATGCCTTTTGGTTTCTATTTGTTGCTGGTCTCTCTGTAATATTCCGTTTGATTTGGTTTCGGTTATAGAAATTAGGACCGTGCAGTTATAATAGACTCCAAGTCACTACCTGCTACTGCTCCTGCCGCGTATATTGGGAATAATGTCATTGTCATCTGCAAGTAATATGGGACCGCTATCATGCCAGAACTGCAACCTAAACTTCTCGAATCTGGCGCAATACGAAACTCATGTGAAATTGGCTCACAGTCAACCTAAAAAAGTTCACGATGACCTGTCTCTGAAGCTGGTGCTGGCTGATCCGATAAGTCAGATTGAAATGACCCATGACACGCAGGGTCAAAATAACACAGACGTACAGTTTCGACCATCGGAAGATAATATGGCGGCACGAACTTTGGAGTCGCTCGTCTCGGCAGAATATCGGCCCCGGTCATTATCCATCTCAAACCCGGTTTCATTCCCAGGAAATACAAAATCTGACGATAAGCTTGCAAGTGAATTCAGCGAATTGGAATGCCGTGATTGCCAACTAAGCTTTGTTAGCACTTCAGAATTGCGCCGACATCAAAAGGTTGAACATCATCGACAAACCTACAAATGCCGAAAGTGTGGAGAGCTTTTCAGATCTATCGCTGATAGACAAACCCACAAAAATAATAAGCATTTCTCAACTATCTCGTGCTCTCTGAAAGGAAATAATTTCAAAGAATTTGCGCCGGGATCTATTCTATCTTCGAGTCGAAATGAAGTGGGCTATTTCTCCTGCCCATCGGATTATTGTTCGTTTCTGACTCGCATCCCGGGTTATTGGCACGAACATATTCAACATGTTGAACATAATGGAATGAACCCTCAAAAACGTAAACGCCGCCAATCCTCTATTCAACAGCTACCCACTGCTTTGGGGACACGATAAAAAAGTTCCTGCCTTTTGATGATGTGATATTTGATTGTTGTTTTTTATTGCTTTGTACTACTATCTTGTTTGGTTTTGATTTCTATACATATTTTTTTGCTGTCTCGCGTTTTAGTGTTTTTATAGAAATGGTCATTTACGGTTATTGGTGTGTTTACTTCCTAAAGACTCCTTGATTAAGGATGTCATATCTCTTATGCAGCTCGAGTGCGGCGCATGCAGGTCCGACGCACCCTCTTCTTATTAAATTATTGACTAAGTCTGTTTATAGAACACTTGTTTAGTTTGAAATTTTAAATTCCATATTTTGAAATTGTCAAAGAGCACACTTGATC
The DNA here is from genome assembly GCA_030574215.1 of Diddensiella santjacobensis. NCBI lineage: Eukaryota > Fungi > Ascomycota > Dipodascomycetes > Dipodascales > Trichomonascaceae > Diddensiella > Diddensiella santjacobensis. The sequence continues at coordinate 635,811 of JAJMEO010000002.1, forward strand.
CCTACACATATAATTAACCACTATTTTATTATTATAAATAAATAAAAAACATCTTTAACATCGCTGGTGCCAACCATCTACGGTAGAATCCTCCTCAACTCAGAAAGTGAATCTGAATATGCTATATAACGCAAGGAAATTTATCGTCATCTCCAACAGGTCCGATAGATGAGATGTCCTATAATGAACTGATAAGGAAAAAAAATATACACTAAACATCAAGATGACTTTCTGTGGAGACCTAGATCGTTATTGAGCCTAATTTTAGGCTCCTCCAATGCCGCTCCATACAATGTGACATTTGTATTGGTAGTCGTCTAAGACTCGTCTTCCACTTCCAAGGAGATCTGATCCAAAAACTGTCTTAGTATGTTGGGGGAGTCTTGGGGGACAGAATAAACGTACCAAGTTTCTAACTATGATTTAGAATTTTAGGTTCTAGAATTATTGAACACTTTCAATTCCTGCACGAAAGAGGCTTGGAGTGGTCTTTCGTAGACATCTCGCTCTTGGATTAATTGATTATGCAATGCACAAGGGCCGCAAATCTTGTTTATCATGCAGCACATCGCTAGCTTGTCAAAACTAGCGACCTGCCTTACCACATGCTAGCAATCTAAGTAATGCTATCCAAGTACATAAGTATTAAAAACTCATATAGTTCAAGTGATCTATTCTGAAGTCTACGTCCTTTTTCATACCTAGCGTAGGGAAATAAGGCGCTTGTTCACCAGAAAAAATTCTGACATTGGAGCTGAGACATATAAATCCCAAATAGGAAAGTTGAGATGAAGAATAAACTATTGTTCTCGAAAAAGGATCTATTTGCTTGAATCGTGCGATGTCTGTGTGCAATGAGATGGGCATTGTTTCAGATTTCATAGCGCCGACAGAAGCAAGGATTTCGTAGAAAAAAACATTTGAGGTAGACCAGCATGAATGAACCAGTAATCCGACTCCTTTATTTTGTCATGTAGATGTCGATGGGCCAATAATTCAGGTCAGAGTGTTTTGGTCGTTATCGCTGCCGATAAATCCCATCTCATCTCATATCTCAAACGAGATGACGCGCGGCGGACGGCGAAAAGCTTAAAATTTAAACTCAGTGGCTCAGATACATCTGTAAATGCACGGCAAGCACGAGCCGCTAAACTTTATCTGTCTCTCTTCATGTATTGCCGAACCTGATTCCAAGATTTTACTGCAAACACTCCTATTTCGTAAATTAAAATGAAAAATAGGTTCCCTTTTCACGCCTTTGCTTTATAATTTCGATATATCTGATTTGAGTTTCAAAGCTAATTTTAACCTGTTTTGCTTTTCTATATAGTATCGGGGCCAGCCACTTCTCTTCTGTTTCCTCTTTTGCTCTTTTCGCCAAAATCTTTCAACTTCTGTAATATTAGTGAGGGCAATGCTGCTACATAGACTAACTGTGGTATCCGTCGCCATTGGTCTCTCGGGTATCGTGTTGGCATTAAGCAGCTTAGACGACTTTGTTGATTCATTCAAGGAAAATGAAGTCAGGTCTCTACAGAATTCTTCGACGCTATCGATTTCAGCTCAAGTACATTTAAACGAACTCTCGAGCCAGTTTGATGATTCTAGTACTATAGCATCTATCTCTTCAACAGTCGGTGCACCGGCATCTGCAGTGCCTTCTGTGGCTAGCGCCACTGTGTCGCCATCTATTTATTCGACATCTTTACGCTCTTCGCTAGCTTCGTCAACCCCTGGTAGCAATGGGAAACCGTCATCTGAACCGGGATTCAGCTCTTCTTTCTCAGGCTCTCTGGTGGATGCTTTAGCAGCTAGCGCCTATAGTCAAGGGATAGATCCATCTAGCTTGGCACCTACATCGGCTTCTCTCGAAACTGAGACAGCACAGTCCTCACATTCTTCAGGGACTTCAGCTGTCTCATCATACGGTTCGCCGATATCCGACAGCTCCAGTATTACAATGTCTCCATCATCAGATACCTCCAGTGCTCAAACCTCTGCTACGCAGAGTGTCTCCCAAGAAACAGTCGACGGCCTCGGCATTCCAGAAAGCTCCGTTACTGCCCAAGGACAGACTGCAAACGAGACCGCAGTCCAAGGTCACTACGGTTCCGATGGAAAGAACACAAACGATCATCTGGGAATTGTAGATGACATGGATTCTACTGCATGCAGCACGGCCACGGCAGATGTATCAGTGACAACATCTGTTACCTGTGAAGGCAGCAAATGCTATACGAAGACCCAGACTTGCAGCACTGCCACCACCGATGTCACAATGACAACTTTTGTAACTTGCGATGGAAGCAATTGCTATACGAAAACTGAACCATGCAGCACTGTCACCACCGATGTTACAATGACAACTAGAGTCTCTTGTTCTCAAGACAGCTGCTTCACTATCACTGAACCCTGTAGCACTCTAACGAAGGATGTCACTTATTCGGCTGAAAGCACAGCTTCGAGTTCAATTCCAGGAACGCCCACAGCTTGCAGTACTCTTACAACCAAGGTCACTGTAACGGCTGCTGTGTCATGCACTGATACAGTCAGCGTGACATCAATTGTCCCGGCCACTCTAAGTAGTAGCACTTCAATGGTATCCTCGACTGGAGACGTTGCTGCTGGCACCTCGATCTCGGACAGTGTTTGGAGTTCTTCGGTTGTAACTGCTTCTACGAGCATGCCCGTATCACAGAGCTCTTGGAGTCCTACCAACATTTTCTCGTCTTCCTCAGTTGAAACTGCTGCTACGAGTGCGCCCGTCACACAGACCTCTTGGAGTCCTACCAACATCTTTTCCAGTTCCGCTGAATCGTTTGTCACTAACGGAACAGCTTCCCAGAGCACTTGGAGTCCGACTAGTATCTTCTCGTCTACCACTGTTGAGAGCGCTGCTGCTAGCACGTCGGTTACACAGAGTTCGTGGAGTCCTACCAACATCTTTTCCAGTTCCGCTGAATCGTTTGTCACTAACGGAACAGCTGCCCAGAGCACTTGGAGTCCGACTAGTATCTTCTCGTTTACCACTGTTGAGAGCGCTGCTGCGAGCACGTCGATCACACAGAGTTCGTGGAGTCCTACCAACATCTTTTCCAGTTCCGCTGAATCTTCTTTCAGTAACAGAACAGCTGCCCAGAGCACTTGGACTCCGACTAATATCTTCTCATCTACCACTGTTGAGAGCGCTGCTGCTAGCACGTCGGTTACACAGAGTTCGTGGAGTCCTACCAACATAGTTTCCAGTTCCGCTGAATCGTTTGTCACTAACGGAACAGCTGCCCAGAGCACTTGGAGTCCGACTAGTATCTTCTCGTCTACCACTGTTGAGAGCGCTGCTGCCAGCACGTCAGTCACACAGAGTTCCCCCTCCAACTCCGATTCTGCAGCCAGTGCGACAGTATCTGAAAGTTCATGGAGTTCCACTAACAGAACCTCTTCTAGCGAGTTTGAGACATCTTTTTCGACACCAACTGTTTGGAGTTCTACTAACATCTTCTCCTCTAGCTACACTGAGAGTGCTTCTCCAACACAGTCTTCTTGGAGCCCCACTAACATCTTCTCCAGTTCTCTGGAGCAGAGTTCTAACGGAACGACTGTTCAAAGCTCCTGGACTCCTACAAACATCTTTTCCTCCACTGCAGATACAGCTGCGGCGAGCACTCCTGTGACCCAAAACTCATGGAGTTCTACCAACATCTTTTCATCTGAATCGGGATCGGGATCCAATGCGAGCAGCCGTTTCCCTAGTCAAAGTTCTAGGAGTCCCACCAATGTCTTCTCCACATCTAGGGATACCGGTATTGCGCTATCTACATCATCTTTTGTCAACAGTAGCTGGAGCCCGACGAATATCTTTTCAAGCACTTCTTACATGTCCACAAAGACCGTGACTGCCAAACCCCACACTCTCAGCACAAATTCTCAAGAGTCTTCGGAGACGCCAAGCGTTTCTTGCGAGACTACAGTGACCGAAAAGTCTACCAAGACAGTTCTACCATCTAGCTGCACTCCTGCAACAGTTACGGAAGAAATTCCGGGAACCTTGGGCTCCAGCTCCTTCTCGCCCTCAACAACACATACCACCACTCACACCACTTGCTCTCATGTTTCATCACACCTTGTCTGTTCGACGGTAACACACACGATTTATCCAGAACCACCGGTCCCTACTGTGTCTCAGGTGACTTGTGCCACAGTTACCATTAAGAGCACAACGAGTGTGATATGTTCTTCAGCCACTGTGACCGAAATCATCGCTCCCTCTCTCAGTGCAAGCACGATAGCAACTTCACGTCTCTCATCTTCTGCAAGCCTGGCTCATACTACTGGTACAGTCAGTAGTTTATCAGAGATAAGCGTTTCACCAACAGCTACATCAAGCACTCCACAAGAGTCAGGTTCAACATCTGGGCAAGCGCCTCCAGTTAATACGACTCAGCAATCGGCTGCTTCTCTGGTATCTTCTCCGGCCAGCACTCCTCAAGCCTCCACGCCTTCTACTCCTGCGACAGAGGAAAGCATAAGTTCACGATCTGGTACCTGTGGCATTGTTTCCGTCAGTGGTACAACCACACTTAGCTGCTCTACTGCTAAAGTTGTGGAAACCACTCCATCATCTCATATGAGCACATCACAGACTACGGTCGAAACGGCTAACAGCTCATCCGCACCGTCTCCCTCAGCTAGTACACTTCCTACGCTTGCTACTTCCGTGCTCCCCAGCAGTGCTCCTGCTTCTTCTCCTGGAGCTTCTTTGACCTCTGCGCCACCGGCTTCGTCGCAAGCTAGCAACATTCCCGCTTCGTCTGCTACTTGTGAAACTGTCACGGTCAAAAGTACCAGCAGTATCATACCTTCCAATTGCACTCCTGCAACTGTAACTGAGACTGTGGCTCCTTCGCTCAGCAGTGCACCAGCACCGCCTGCTAGCACACCTCCTACATCTGCTCCTCCTAGCCCTCCGGCTAGTAGTGCTCCTTCATCTCCTCAAACCTCTGCGGTCAGTGGTGGATCCACAACTCCTCCACCTGTCAGCAGCGGTTCAGTACCATCTGCAGCGGCTTCTGCGTCATCTGCACCACCGTCGTCGATACATTCTTCACCACCTGCATCCACACCGGCTAGCAGCGTCCCTGCTTCGTCTTCTGGAGCTTCTTGCACCACCTGTCACACTGAGACTCCCGCTACTTGTGAGACCGTCACAGTCAAGGGTACCAGCAGTGTCATACCTTCCAATTGCACTCCTGCAACTGTAACTGAGACTGTGGCTCCTTCGCTCAGTAGTGCACCAGCACCGCCTGCTAGCACACCTCCTACATCTGCTCCTCCTAGCCCTCCGGCTAGTAGTGCTCCTTCATCTCCTCAAACCTCTGCGGTCAGTGGTGGATCCACAACTCCTCCACCTGTCAGCAGCGGTTCGGTACCATCTGCACCAGCTTCAGCGCCTTCTGCGCCATCGGCTTCGACACCACCGGCTTCAACACCGCCCGCTTCAACATCTTCTGCACCACTGGCTTCAACACCTTCTGCACCACCGGCTTCTGTGCCAACGGCTTCTGTGCCAACGGCTTCTGTGCCAACGGCTTCTGTGCCATCGGCTTCAGCACCTTCTGCACCACCAGCTTCTGCACCACCAGCTTCAACACCACCGGCTTCAACACCATCGGCTTCAGCACCACCGGCTTCAACACCACCGGCTTCAGCACCTTCTGTGCCATCTGCACCCGTGGCTTCTGCTACCGCAACTTCTTTGACCCCTGCGCCACCGGCTTCGTCGCCAGTTAGCAGCAGTCCCGCTTCGTCTGCTACTTGTGAAACTGTCACGATCAAAAGTACCAGCAGTATCATACCTTCCAATTGCACTCCTGCAACTGTAACTGAGACTGTGGCTCCTTCGCTCAGCAGTGCTCCAGGACCTCCTGCTAGCACACCTCCTACATCTGCTCCTCCTAGCGCTCCGGCTAGTAGTGCCCCTTCATCTCCTCAAACCTCTACGGTCAGTGGTGGATCCACACCTCCTCCACCTGCCAGCAGCGGTTCAGTACCATCTGCACCAGCTTCTGCCCCATCCGCACCACCGGCTTCAACACCATCTGCTTCTGCACCATCTGCTTCTGCACCATCTGCTTCTGCACCATCCGCTTCTGCACCATCTGCTTCTGCACCTTCTGCACCACCGGCTTCTGTATCATCTGCACCCGTGGCTTCTGCTACCGCAACTTCTTTGCTCCCTGTGCCACCGGCTTCGTCGCAAGCTAGCAACATTCCCGCTTCGTCTGCTACTTGTGAAACTGTCACGGTCAAAAGTACCAGCAGTATCATACCTTCCAATTGCACTCCTGCAACTGTAACTGAGACTGTGGCTCCTTCGCTCAGCAGTGCACCAGCACCTCCTGCCAGCACCCCTCCTACATCTGCTCCTCCTAGCCCACCGGCTAGTAGTGCTCCTTCATCTCCTCAAACCTCTCCGGTCAGTAGTCGATCCACACCTCCTCCATCTGCCAGTAGCAGTTCGGCACCATCTGCACCACCAGCTTCAACACCACCGGCTTCGACGCCACAGGCTTCGACACCATCGGCTTCAGCACCTTCTGCACCACCGGCTTCAACACCACCAGCTTCTGTGCCAACGGCTTCTGTGCCATCGGCTTCAGTACCTTCTGCACCATCGGCTTCAACACCTTCTGCACCACCAGCTTCAGCTCCTTCAGCACCTTCTGCACCATCAGCTTCAACACCATCGGCCTCAGCACCATCTGCACCAGCTTCTGCACCAGCCTCTGTGCCAACGGCTTCTGTGACATCGGCTTCAGCACCTTCTGCACCAGCTTCTGTGCCATCGGCTTCAACACCATCGGCTTCAGTACCTTCTGCACCAGCTTCTGCGTCATCGGCTTCAGTACCTTCTGCTCCACCGGCTTCAACACCATCAGCTTCAACACCATCAGCTTCAACACCATCAGCTTCAACACCATCAGCTTCAACACCAGCTTCTGCACCATCGGCTTCTGCACATTCTGCACATTCTGCACCTTCTGCACCTCCAGCTTCAACACCATCGGCTTCAGTACCTTCTGCACCAGCTTCAGCACCTTCTGCCCCATTGGCCTCTGTGCCAGCGGCTGCGCCCAGTGTTCCCTCTGCAAGTACCGCTGAGACGCCTGCGGCAGCTACCTCTGCCCCAGAGAGTTCGCCTGTTAGCCCATCCGCTCCTCCACCTCCTCCTACTGAAACGCCATGCACGACATGCGAAACTCAACCTGCAGCCAGTTCACCGAGCGTATCGTCTGCGGTTCCATCTGTCGAGACTCCATGTACAACATGCGAAACATCTACAGTGGCACCAGCTAGCACGACTTATGAATCACAGGTTCTTCCAACTGTGCCGGCATCAACCGCGTCGGCACCGACTGTACCTGTTTCTCCAGTTATTTCAACTGCGCCAGTACCAATCGTGTCGGAATCGAGTGTACCTGTCTCGAAGCCTCCTGCCGAAACGCCGTCAGCGGCACCTACCCCTGTCGCTGAGACATCACTGGGTAGCGAGTCTGCTCAAGCGCCTCCTGCAGAGACTTCAAAGTCTCAGTCAGCTGGTTCAGTACCTTTGCCCGAAACATCACCAGCGGCACCAGCGAGCACGACCTTTGAGTCACAAGCTCAGCCAACCGTGCCTGCACCGACAGTGCCTGTACCAGTGCCATCTGCGGAAACTCCATGTTCCACGTGTGAGACTCCATCCGTGATTGTTCCGACAAGTATTCCACCGGTAGCGACGCCTAGTGAATCCACCATGACCATCATCAAGATTCTGACGTCAACAATTCCACATGTTCTTGGTTCGTCCACCACATTTGTGCCACAGATTTACACGTCTGATGTATGTCATAATGGAATGAGTGAGATTCCTTGCACTCCAGTTCCTTCGCCGGAACTTTCTTCTGCAGTGACCCCAGCAGCACCGGTTCCAACATCTCCATTGCCTGCACCTGCACCTGAAGTACCATCACCGTCTGCGCCTTTGCCTGAAGCACCATCTGCTTCAGTACCATCAGTACCAGCACCGGTTCCAACGTCTCAAGTACCTGCGCCTGCACCTGGAGTGCCATCACCGTCGGTGCCTTTGCCTGAAGCACCATCTGCTCCAGTACCATCGGTACCAGTTCCTTCGCCAGAACTTCCGTCTGCTGTGACCCCATGTACTACATGCGAGGAGAGCATTCCAGCAACACCGGTTCCAACGTATTCAGTGTCTGCACCTGAAGTGCCATCACCGTCTGTGCCTTTACCATCTGCTCCAGTACCATCGGTATCAGCACCTCCAACGTCCCAAGTACCGGCACCTGCACCTGAAGTACCATCACCGTCCATGCCTTTGCCTGAAGCACCATCTGCTCCAGTGCCATCAGTACCAGCACCGGTTTCAACGTCTCAAGTACCTGCACCTGCACCGGAAGTGCCATCACCGTCTATGCCTTTGCCTGAAGCACCATCTGCTCCAGTACCATCATCGGTACCAGCACCGGAAGCACCAGGGTCACCTCCAGCACCGCAAGCACCGGTCCCATCACCATGTTCTGGAGAAGGATGTCCGCAACAGTCTGTACCAACGTCATGTTCAGGAGAAGGATGTTCACAACCCACAACTCCTGAACAAGCACCACCTCCAGAGCAATTGCCTCCAATGGGAGTTCCGGGAGTTCCAGGAGCTCCTCAACCCACCACCATTGATCAAACAAGTGGAGGTTCGATTCAATCAGTCAAATCCTACGGTATAATATTGTCGATGATTGTTTCAATCATATTGATTGTTTAAAACATTATTTTTTTGTTTATTATTTTTTTTGATTTCTCTTTTATAATCCTTTTATAACGTCAAGTTATTATTCTTATTCTTCTTCTTCTTCTTTTTATTATTTAGAAATAGTATAATCCTTTGAAAAACTCATAAAAGAGTGATTTGATTATTCATTATATTTTGTATTAGTTAGTTATTCGGTTTTAACTACTATTTCTTACCGGATTTCTTGATTCCTCCACCAACCAAAGGTCCACCTTTAGCAGCTTTGGCAGCCATTTCTTTTCTAGCGGCAGCATCAGCTTTTTGTTTATCTTTATAAGCTTTATCTTCTTCATCTTCAAAATCATTTCCCTTTTTCTTGGCCTGTTTAAGAGCTAATAAAACAAACCATTTAGTTTTGATTTCTTATTATATCCATTTCATTTATTCTTACGTTTCAACTTTCCTCCTTGACGTCCAGACATACTTGATTTGAGTTAAAAGCGTCTAAAATCAATGAAACTGAAGTTGAAGTTGAACAAGGTTTTGGATCGCGGACTGCGAAGTTCGCAGTCCGGCGGGGGGGCTTATAACTGTGGATGAATCAAATACAAAACCAACAACCAACCTTGTATTAGAACAACGGATTGGGGGGGATTATAATAGGATAAAATGGCGATATTAAAGGATGCCGATAAGGAGAAGGTTAAACGGGCGATACCTAAGGCTTCCAATAAAATAGTGGATGCTACAGTAGCAAGATTATATATAGCATATCCCGATTCCAATTCTTGGACATTTACAGGATTATCAGGAGCAATTACACTTGTCAATGATTTGGTTGGAAATACGTTTTTTTTGAAATTGGTTGATATTTCGGTATGATAAGCATTGAAGGATAGGTGGTTATGAAGATTCAATCCATTAACTGTATTAGGGTCATCGAGGTGTTTTATGGGATCAAGAACTTTATATTGATTTTAAATATAATCAAGATCGGTCATTTTTCCATTCTTTTGAGTTGGAAGAATGTTTGGCAGGTTTCTTATTCGAAGATGAATCGGAAGCATCGCATTTCTTAAAAAAAGTCAATCATAAAGAAAAATATGCTTCAAGAGCCACTCTTAATAATAAAGCTGCCATTGCCTTGAAGAAAAAACCCGTCGCCCCTGCTCAAGGACCCCGTGGTGATCCCACTGGTACAGTCCGCCGTCGAATACATCTAGAAGGCCCCGTCTATTATGATGGAGAACCTCCTCAAGAATGGAGAGCTTTATATGCCGATCTAGCCAGTCAAGGAATCAATGAAGAAATGATTTCTGAAAATCGGGAGTTCATTAAGGATTATATTAAACAACAAGGTGGTCCTTTGGTGGGATTGGAACCACCTATCCCCCGAAAATACGCCCCAGCTCCCCCTTCAACAGCATCGCCAGTTGCAACCCGCAAACGTTCAGATTCAAACGCAACTTCAACCTCGGTAGCCAGTGCCGGTAGTGGGACATCTGAAGCATCGAGTAGAAAACACAAACCTCCTCCACCTCCCCCTCCCGCTCCAGCAGCAGCTGCCGCTGCTGCTCCGCCACCACCACCTCCTGCACCTCCAGCAGCATCTTCTTCTTCTTCTCCTCCAGCTCGGGGGACCCCACCATCACCTCCTCCTGTGACACCAACACCGAGCTTACCAAGAATCGTTCCTCCAATTGCAACTGCTCCATCGGCTTCGAACTCTTCAACAGCTGCTACTCCTTCTCCACCAACAGCAGCTCCTACCACATTCAAAGTGCCTCCGGCCATGCCCTATATTGGACAGAGTGTTCAACGGCCTCCACCTCCTCCTCAAACACAAGCACCGCCTCCTACTCTTCCAGGAAGAGGCCCACCTCCAGTGCTACCGAATCGAATGGCGCCTCCACCAGGGCAATACGACCCAAACCAAAGCCGTCCAGTCCCGCCTACACCTCAACTACCACCAAGACTGCCCGCTCAAAATGGATTCGCTCCCCAATTTGGTACTCCTCCACCACCTCCTCCTCCACAGCGGGGCGCTGTGCCTCCACCCCCTCCTCCATCGCGAATACAACAACCTCCTCCTCCACCTTCGAGAGCTCCAATGGCAAATCCATATGCTCAACCACCACCACCCGCACAAAATCCATATGCTCAACCACCACCCGCACAAAATCCATACTCTCAAACTCCAGCACCGCCACCTCAACAGCCAGTGGCATCATTCCCTCCTCCACCAAAATCGAATTGGTCTCCGCAACCTGCATCTACATCTCCACTGGCTTCACCTGTATCTCCCCCACCTCAGCCAATGATGAACATGTCATCACCCCCTCCTCCCCCTCCTCCTCCGGTCATGAATACTCCACCTCCGCCTCCACCATTGGCTTCTTTCCCACCCCCACCGCAAAGAACAGCTCCAACAGGCCCACCACCAGTTCAAGCAGTATCCTCACCACCACCACCTCCTCCTCCTCCTCCAGTAATGAGCTCTGGACCTGGAGCACCACCACCACCACCACCTCCTCCTCCTCCTCAAATGGCTGGAGGTTCTGGGGTGCCGCCTCCACCTCCACCTCCTCCGCCTATGATGTCAAACGGACCGGGTGCACCACCACCTCCTCCTCCTCCTCCACCAATGATGACAGCTGGTGGCGATGGGGGTGGGGCGCCATTACCACAGGTCGACTCTGGTCGTGATGCTTTATTGAGGTCGATTCAAGGAGCAGGGCTTGGAAGTTTACGAAAGGTAGACAAAGCTCAGCTTGACAAGCCCAGTGTGATTCTCCAAGAAGCGCGAGGTGAGGCACCTCCACCGCCGCCCAGTGGAGGAGGTGGAGGGGCCAGTCTAGCAGATGCGTTGGCTCAGGCTTTGAACCAGCGCAAGACCAAGGTTTCTGTGAGTGATGATGAAGATGACAATGATGAATGGGATTAGATGTCAATTATTATGTACAAGAGGGTGTAGACTATTCGTTTTTAAAGTAGTTTTCCGCAAACATGGCAGACCATTTGGTAAACACGTCGGGTTCATGGTCGTCATGCAATTTGACGAGCTCGAGTATCTTTCGGACGATGTCGTCGAGGTCTTTTTCTTCGTTTGTGCCGTACATTTCGTATTCGGTCGTTATATATGCCACCGCATCGTCGGCCTGGATTGAGATTTGATGGCCCAGTTCATAGAGTTTATCGCATGTCTTGACATCCAATAGAGGTGTTCGTCTCTTATTGATGGCTTGAATGAGAAAGGTTAGTTTTGTTAATTTATCATTCCATCTCTTTGCGTTGTCGAGAACTTCGGGGTTACGATTATCGACCAGCAAGGCATGATCTTCGGGGAAGCCATGGAATTCCGCGTCATTATCGTCTTGAGCCAGATCAAGGTCTTCAAAAGTTAATGGGTTAATTACCCAATCCTTTAGATCTTGGTTTGCACTTTGGATCCAATCTGAGATATGGCCAAGTTGTATAGCAAACAGTCCTTGATGGCCTAATTTAGTCACTTCTTGTAATGCTTCACATTTCTTCCATATCACCCCCACATAATAAGATAAGTCCTTAGAAGTCATGAGGTCTTTAAGCAAACAACTTTCTGCAGACAATAATTCCTTAATGATTGCAGCAACCGCTTTACGCACAACAGTACCGTCCGATTCATCATTCATGCCTTGATATACTGCCACAAGCATTGGATATAACTCTGCATTTTGTTCCAAGCATTTGAAAGCCGCTTCTATTGATATTGGTTCTTGAAAGGCTATTCCACGCTTCGTATTATGAGCATGCCATAATGCACCTATATCCGCCAAGGCCTTCAAAGGGTCCTCCAACCGTACAACATTCTTATTACTGTCTAACCGCAGTTCAAACTCATTCACCGTCGTACGATATTTCCCCAGTAAACTCTCTAGTTCCTTCCTTGTCCGTGGTGCTTTGGACATGTGTGGTGGTGATGGACAAGGTTGTGCCCGCACCAAAATATTTGTTTATGTGGTATCTTTAACTGTATCTTTCCCTTCACTTAGACGTCAAGAACAGGAAGGACGTTTCCAAGCAAACAGTTAACTATTTGAGGGGTTCTTGGTAATTAATATATCATTGAAGTTTGATTGTTGAACGTTAGTTTGAGACTTTAAAACTGGTACTTTCAGGGGGGAACCATGGATCAAAATCTTATCAGTACAGTTAATCGCTTACAAGTAAGTAATCAACAGATATAACATGAAGGAAATGATGATTAATGAATTGTAGGATGCGTTTGCTACTCTTGGACCCACCACAAACCCCATTGATCTACCTCAAATTACCGTGGTAGGGTCTCAATCAAGTGGCAAGAGTTCAGTACTGGAAAACATCGTTGGACGGGACTTTCTACCTCGTGGAACAGGAATCGTGACTCGTCGTCCTTTGGTATGGTTTTTATATTGGATTGGTGTTGTTTCTTGAACTAATGACAATAGGTATTACAATTGACCAATGTTAAGAATGGAGAAAATAAATTGGAGAATGGTATCACTCTCAAGAAAGACGAAACTGCAGACGAATGGGGTGAGTTCTTACATATCCCCGGTAAAAAGTTCTACGATTTCAATGAGATTCGTAATGAAATTGTCCGGGAAACAGAGTCCAAGACCGGTAAAAACGCTGGCATCTCTCCAGTTCCCATTAACCTCCGAATATACTCACCAAACGTGCTCACTTTAACCTTGGTGGATCTTCCAGGACTCACCAAGGTCCCGGTGGGCGACCAACCGAAAGATATCGAGCGCCAAATTAGAGATATGGTGCTCAAATTCATCACCAAACCCAATGCAATCATTCTATCCGTGACAAGCGCAAATACAGATCTCGCCAATTCCGACGGACTCAAACTTGCACGAGAAGTGGACCCAGAAGGTGCCCGGACCATCGGGGTACTGACCAAGATAGATTTAATGGATCAAGGTACCGACGTGGTTGATATTCTTGCTGGAAGAGTCATTCCGTTACGATATGGTTATGTGCCAGTCATTAACCGAGGCCAGCGAGATATCGAGTCCAACAAGCGAATTTCGGACGCTTTAGAGGTGGAAAAGCGCTTTTTCGAAGATCACCCGTCCTATCGAGCAAAAGCCCAATATTGCGGCACGCCGTTCTTGGCCCGTAAGCTCAACATGATTCTAATGCACCACATCAAAACAACCTTGCCAGACATTAAGGCCCGTATCCACAGTACCCTTTCCAAGTACCAGGTGGAATTGTCGCAATTGGGCGGCGACGCCTCGTTGTTGGGGTCGCCATCCAACATTGTACTCAATGTCATCACTGAACTGGCCAATGAGTATAGAACCATACTGGACGGCAATAGCCAAGACCTTTCAACCAACGAGTTGTCAGGAGGTGCGCGTATCAGCTTTGTATTCCATGAGCTTTATGCTAATGGAGTTCGGGCAGTTGATCCCTTTGAACAGGTCAAGGACGTGGACATCCGCACCATTCTCTACAACTCATCAGGGTCATCGCCGTCGCTTTTCGTGGCCACACAGGGCTTTGAAGTGATTGTCAAGCAGCAAATCAAACGATTCGAGGACCCCAGTCTAAGGTGTGTTGCGCTTGTGTACGATGAGCTGATGCGCATCATCAACCAGATTCTTCAAAAACCCATCTATCGGCGGTATCCCAACCTTAAGGAACAGCTGGCCACAACCATCACGCTATTTCTAAAGGCCAGTCTCAACCCCACAAACAAGCTTGTGACGGATCTGGTTAGCATGGAAGCGTCGTATGTCAACACCGCGCATCCTGACTTTATCAATGGCCATACTGCCATGGCGCAGATCAATGAAAAACTGCACCCTACCAAGTTCGACCCCAAAACCGGTAAGGCCATGACCCCTGTAGCGTCGGCATCGCCCGAACCGGACTCTGGATCAGGGTTTTTCGGCAGTTTCTTTGCCACCAAGAACAAGAAGCGTATGGCGTCAATGGAGCCGCCGCCAGCAGTGCTCAAGGCCTCTGGTACACTTTCGGAGCGGGAGACAATGGAAACGGATGTGATTAAGCTGCTGATAGAGTCATACTTCAACATTGTCAAGCGCACAATGATTGACATGGTGCCAAAGGCCATCGTGCTTAACCTCGTCAAGTACACGAAGGAGGAAATGCAACGGGAATTACTGGAAAAGCTCTACACAAGTGATACACTAAATGAACTATTAAAGGAAAGCGAGTTTACTGTCAACCGCCGAAAGGAATGTCAACGCATGATTGCCAGTCTCCAAACTGCGGCCGAGATTGTTGCCAGTGTCTAAATAGGGTTGATTTATACTAAATTGAAAGATTGGTACTTATTACTGACTACGTAGCAGAGCCTAGCAGGCTATTCGAAGTTCGGATGGGTGACCATTTCGAAGGGTATGTGTGTAATGTTTCGAAATGCCGGAAAAGGCGTATGCACAGCCTCACGCAGGGCGCCGCACGCCGCGCATAACCACGCCAGAAAATAGTTTATTTTAGAAATGATTGCGGTTTTTGTTTCAGTTTTACCCCTGAGAGAGATATTTATAAAGCAACCCATCACGCGATTAATAGAGTTGGGATTTATACAAGTTTAGATACAACAATGGTTGAGGAACAAATCAAGGAAAGAATCGTGACGGTGACTTATACGATGCCTCCTGCTGCGAAGCGGTTAGGAGGGGTATTTCATGGGTTTGAATCTTGGGCCACGTTGCTGGTGACCTTGGTTGTTTTGGCGATTCTGGTTGTTTTGGGGTACGTGGGTTATAACGTGTTTTTGGAAGTCTCCGAGTCGGTCCAGGATAAAATGAGTCGATATCAGGATCGATTCCAAATCAGTAAAAAGGGGTTGAATATTGGTATTCATCAGCATGATAATCTCAAATCAGCACAACAGTAAGTATTGATTTTTTAAATGAAGGTTTGATATAATATACTAACATGACGTTTAGAATGGCTGATAAGTATTTCCCCACGATGCCCAAACAACCTCGACGACGGTCTCAGACCAAGTCGGAGTAAATAATGACAATTACGTAGTATTTTGATGCCAAGTTGATGAGACTTTCTGTATGTAGATTTCAATAAAAGCCATATTGAAATAACTAGGGTTTTGCCCTATTGTGGAAGTGGTGTGGTTCGGGGTTGCTGTTTGGTAGCAAAGTATGGCCGACCTTCTTGACATTACTTCGAGAATCAAAGATGGGGTTAATTCAACAAATGAAGAATAGGGTCAAGAATAAGAGTGGCGATGAAGGTCTTCCGGCTGAGGTTGGTAGTATTGCAGGCCAATCGCCTACTAAACGTCAAATCTATCATAATAGATTCAACCATGGTCCCAATTTGGGGTCTTATTTCATCCTTGAGAAATGGATTGCTGGTGATAGCTTGTATGAGGGTGCTGAGGGTGGGTCTGAGTTGGATGCGGTGGAAGCATCAGTGAAGCGTGATGGAATTGATAAGACTCGAGAGAAGTGGGAAAAACATTATAAAGGCTGGATCAATGATGATGATTGGAAATGGCTTCAATCCAAAGGAACTACGGCGGTCCGGGTTCCTTTCGGGTATTGGATCGTGGCAAATGGAGCTTATACCCATGGTACACCGTTTGAAAAGTACAAACAAGTTTATTCTAATGCATGGCAGCTTTATCGTGAGTTGGTCATCGAAAAAGCAGATCAATATGGTATCGCAGTGCTTGTGGACCTACATGGGCTCCCAGGAGGTGCCAATGGCGCAGAACACAGTGGTACCACATCGGGGCGATCTGATTTCTGGGGCTCCTCGTCGAATCAGGACTTGGCACTGGAGATCCTGAAATTCATTGCCAGTGACGTCCGTGGTTACGATAACGTGTGTGGAATCCAGATCATCAATGAGGCTCCCTACGAAAGTAACCCGAAGGAACAGAAGAAGTATTACACAAAAGCAATCACCGCCATCCGGTCCGCAAACGACGATGTACCCATCGTCATCTCGGACGGCTGGAATCTACATGCTTTTGTGGAGTTTGTGTCACAGAGCGAGGCCAAGATTTCGTCAGACGAGGAAGGTCCTCGCTCACTAGGCGTCATTATCGATACCCACGTTTACAAGTGCTTTTCAGACGAGGATCGCAGCAAGAATCCCGACCAACTGCTGGCTGATGTCGATAATGCTATTCCCGAGCTCGACAATGTCGACATCCTTGTGGGAGAATACTCATGCGTTCTGGACGGCAAATCGTGGGATCAATACAGCGGCGACCGCAACGAAGCAGTCAAGCGTTACGGACAGAAACAATGCGATCATTTCTACCATCGTGCCCGTGCCGGTATCTACTTTTGGACTTACAAGTTCAGCTGGGGGTCTGGTGGGGAGTGGGGTTTCCGAGAAATGCTTGACCATGGCGCAATTCAAAGTTTTGCCAGTAATGCAGACCGCAGCAGTAACAATGATAAAAGTCAATTTGAGAAGCGTAGCCATAAGGCACTCAGTGACCACTCAAACTACTGGGACTCGAAGGATCACAAGAGGGAATGGGAACACTGGCGGTTCCAAGACGGCTTCACGGCCGGCTGGAACGACGCAGCAGCCTTCCACAACTTCAATGGCAGTGAGCTGGGACGCATCAAGGCGTGGCGCCGGTCCCGCGAAGCTCAGCACATAAAGGAGAAGGGTCAAAGTGAAATGCTGTGGGAGTGGCGCCATGGCTTCGATCAGGGCGCTCAGGCATTTCTTCAATGCTAATTTATTTTTATAACTAATACCTAATTATTTGATAGTACTACACATAGGTTTAACTGGTTCCTCTTCCTTTTTCTTTTACTTCAAGAGATGGTATACCACAGCGCCAAGAACGGTGAGCCACGTAGGCAGCGACAGCGAAGAAGCAGCGCTCTTGATATCAAGCGTCGGATCAAAGTTGGGCCCGGTGGAGTTGACTGCTTGGGCTTCGACGGCGCCGTTCCAGCAGTACTTGTCGAAACACTGCACACATTGAGAAGTCTGGTTTTGCCCACGACGCTCCAACTCCCGCTGGATAATGGCACATCCCAAACATGCATGCCACTCACTGTCAAGAGTAGAGTTCTCTCGAGTTACAGTGTTGTATCCGTTCTGGATCATGCCCGCAACCTCCTCCTGTGAGTATGACAACTTGAAAGTTGAAGTATTGGAGAAAAAGGAGTGTGCAAAGTTGGCAACATAGACTATCAAAGGAGGCACGTGTCTGTCCTTGATGGGCTCGGAGCTGTTATACAAGGAGGTCAGGTTGGAGGCGTGACAGCCGAAAAACGTGGGCTGCTTTGTCAGGCCCTCGTTGATGAAGGTATTTGTGTCTGGCACGTATGGGAAGATGGTGTCATTACCCTCGATGCCGAACTGTCGTTCGAAACTGTTGACCATTGAGGATCCGTTGGGCCAGCTGTAGTTTGTGTCGGCAGAGTTGTCGAAAGCGAAAATGACGTCCACGTCACGAGCAGGCTGGATCAAAGGCACCAATGGGATGTTTTGATTATCTTCACCTCCATCCACGAGGGTAAGCCAATTGGCGCTTGCGATGCTTGAAGTGGTCACTGTTTCATTTGCAAATGGGTTGGGCTCGTAAATGGCGATATCGTCGTAGTCGTCTCCGAGGTCGGTGAGGATGTCTCTTGCGATATCCTCCACTACACCTGACACGCCGGAAGAGTTGATTTGCAGAATAAACTGGTTAAACAGGGTCGAGGATGTTCCCAGGATGTAACCAGCGTTATCAAAGCCAGCGATGCAAGAGTTGGAAGCAAAATGGCCATTGTTGACTGCGGTACCTAGGTACTTGATATCTGTGAATGCAAACAGCGACGGATCCCACGATCCCAGTTCATAAGGGTTGATTTCAAACACTGTTGAGTTCAATGCGACAATCACAGAGTCGGGAGCTCTTCCGTCAGTGACGTGGATTGGAAACGGCATTTCATGGTTAACGAATGCGTCGTAGTTGCGCACATCGTCATAAGTCAATGCTGGGCCTCCCTGGGTGAGGTTAATCATTTGGTATGACAGTCCTCTTCCCCAGATATCCGTGAAGGAGATGTTGAATCCGGCATCGCGCTTATCGTCAATGTCATCATGAATGTCATTCCAGTATGACGCGTCCTTGAAGAGGTCGAATCCGCCGGGGTCAATCATGGAGTGTTCCAGATCCCATACTGTTTCATCTCCCTGCAGTTCCTGGACGGAAGTGAAGTTGTTCAACACAATCGAACCCACCAGCCAATTGCCTCCGGAAAGACCGGCCAGATAAGTAGACGCTTGCACAAGCCCACCCAAATGGCCGCTTTTGGTGGAATTCACAGTCCTATTATCCAAACCTGCAAATTGCCCAGCACCTGCCAACATAGCCCTATAACCACCGCCAGAATATGCCAGGCCGATAGGGATTGTGCTCATATTGGATAGGAACGTCTGGGCCGAGAAATCCGACATGTTTGCCCTGTTAAGCCAATCAATTAAAGCCGGCTTGGTCAACTTATCACGACCTTGGATATATTGGGCCTCTTGAGGACTGATGGAGTCTGCTACTCGAATCAAAGAACTCACATTAGGACATTGGATATGCCCTGGTGCATACCCATCAGTAGGTGAAGACCCCTGGACCACGGCACTCCAAACCACTACTACAATTGCCACAAACCCTATCTTCATTTGATTATAAACAATTAAGTCACTGAAAGGGAAACCAAATGCTTAAATTATATATGTATATATCGAAAAAGGTGGCTTATGTGGGCTCGTTTATTTTTTATACAGATCCAGCCGGCAGCGGCCGCTTTTAGTTCCGCTGACCGGGCGATGATGGGCTAGATCTACTACTGCGGGTTGAATACGGAAAAACCTAACCGCTTACGTCACTGAGGCAAGCATCACGTGATATCATAAAGATTGTCGGTCCTTTAGAGAACGACGACGACTACGACGATAGCAGGGAAGGGAGGAATATAGACTCATTATTAGTAGTAGTAGTACAGAGTTTTATAAAGATTCAAACGTAGACGGCTTTATTTGCGGCGGACTCCTGCGGCACTAACTTTGCGAACGCCGCCGGAGCTTCCACTGGCTAGGCGGTGCGAGCGCCGTACTGGGCTAGCGTCCCCGACGGCAGCAGCAGCAGCGGCTGCCCCTGGCGGCGGGGAGGATGATAGAGTGGTGGTGGTAGTAGTTGTTGTGGTTGAAACGTGGAAGCTTGTGTTTCTTGATCTTATTCGTTGCGGTGAGGGGTTTGAGATTGACCGTAGCTGTCGAGCCATGAGCAATTGATCATGTTCAGGAATATTTTCCGACGTAAGAATTCTCTTTGGCGACAGCTTGATGATCGCATATTGACTATTCCCGTCCTCCTCTTCGTCGTCACTATTTGAATGCGGCACCGCTTTGCGCTGGTGACGGGGTCGGGACAGTTTGGTGCTGTCTTTACTATTGTCAAGGTGTTCGTTAATGTCATCATGATGATTCTGCTGCGGTAGCCTGGAGGAGGTCTTTCGAGACGTCACTGAACTGATTGAGCTCTGTCTCGAGGCAGCAGCAGTACCAATGTTGAGAGGACTGCCTTTTCGAGGTTGTCCTGGAGTGGGCACAGGCAGTGCCGAGTTTGTATTGTCCATCTCCTGTAGAATGCTTCGTTCAGGAGTCTTTGGAGGTGTCGTCTTGCTGACCATTCGCTTGGCTCCCGGAGACGACGGGGGCTGGTGCTGCTTCTTGGCTTGAGTGGGGGAAGTTACTGCATCTGGAGAATCTATTGGCACCAGTGGACAATAACCAGCAAGTGACTCTTGGGGAACTTTCGATACAGTCATGGTTCTTCTCCAGTCCCGGAATTCGTTCTGATGAAGATACAACCAGTGCTGTTGCGGCCCTACCACCATACCGGGTCTTAGGAACCTCATGTAAGCAATTGCCTCAGCGGCCGTGAAGCCATAGGTGTATATGAGATGGGCACCAATCAAGCACCCGGTACGGCCAAGCCCAGCCTTGCAGTGGATGGCGATTTTGCCCTTGTCGGCCACCACACAATCCACCGCGCCGATAAACGCTTGCACAATGGACATTTCCGGGCACGTTCCATCATCAAAGATCAAATCGATATGCTTGATGCCCCTCTTCTCAAACTCCTCGCTATTGTACAGATGCGAGTTGAGGCGCACCACCAATTGCACGTCATGGCTTTCAAAGTACTCCAAGACCTGGCAGAAGGCGAAGTTGAGTGGGGCATTATAGTCATGCTGCTGAGGGGATGCAAAGGCAATGAAATGCGGGGGGATCTCATTGAAATCACCTTGTTCAACCCGTTCATAGAGCTCGTACTCCTCGAGACTGAATTGTTTGAGATCGAGCAGTTTCTGCTCCTTGGCACGCCAGATCCCATATACAATGTCCTGGATGGTCAGCACAAAGTCTGCCACCGCATAACCTGCGTCCCGGAATGGCATGAAGGGCGGTTCAGCTTGTGCTATGGGAGCCAGGGCCAAATGAGGTGGCCAAGACTGGATCAGAACCATATAACAGCACAGTACACAGGCAGCATTTGCTCTATCTCTTGGGTTTGTCCTGGAATACAGCACTACTGCTTTACCTTCATTTTCGTCATCGCCGAGAATCTCATGCAACATGACTGCGAATCTGTATAAGTGTCCAATATGCAGCGGACCAAAGTCATGATGGAAGCTGTTGTACGGCAGAGCATCTTCTATTGTGAAGTGAACCACTGTGGCATTATCTGGTGGTTCATATTCATAAGCACCAAGATAGATGCGGTCTTTGGCCCTACAGTTAGCTATCATGACATTTGAAAAACAGCAATCACACATACCTTTAAGGAATTCTATTAGTGGAACTTTCTGTAATCTTCTAGTAAGAGCCATTTTTCCCTAGCAGATCCCTCCAAAATTAATAACCAAAAGTTGCCAATATCTATATTAAACAGATACTTACCGAATCCAGATCCCTTTTCAATTGACCACCAAACTCCAAGTTGAAAGCAAAACAATTCAAAAGCAGAAGAAGAAAAATGAATGTTAGTGTAGGTTGTTATGTTTGTTGTTCACAGAAGGGGCTTGACACTACTGGAAAGCACCCTTTTGGGCCTGTTTGTTTGTTTATTTATTTATTTTTCAGTCCCGCGATCGCCATTGCGTCGCGATAGGGTTGCGGCGGGGTCCCGCCTATCAATTAGTTGCTAAGGGAAACCGTTTCATGCACAGTCATGTAGTGATATGCACACCTCAAAAGCCTCATTTAGGGAGGCGGAATTCAAGTCACGTGATACAATCAGCCTCTATAGATGCGGCTTTATCACGTGACTGCGGGTCATTTTCTCCTCTGACGAGTTTAAAATAAGTAGAAAGAAATGGATCAAAAGATAGAATAACAGACCTTTCGATACAGCTATAGAGGAGGAAGATTAGATTTGAAAGAAGTGGGGGGAAGAGGGGAATGAATGCATTTGGTCGGCATATAATCGGATCTGTATGCGTAATTGGATCAGACCCGAATCAATCAACATCTGTATATACCAATATCATAAGGAAAAAGTTAATGATGATGAATTCAATATTTGAGATCGGTAAATAAGTTAATATCAAATGTATATTGATTGGTTTGTGGGAAAATTACTGGGGAATAAGGAGAGAAAGGAATACGGGGTAAGATGCATAACCACGTAATCATTTGGCAGGACAAGATGGGTTGATAGCTGAAACCTACAGAACGTTAATAAGTTCATTCAACCTCGGCAGGTCGCACTTTCCGTCATACACACCCCCAACAGCAGTTTATTATATATATACCTTGTGTTTGTTCTTTTGAGGTGATCATTGGTTGTATTCACACATCTTTACAAGTTTGTATGAATATAAGCTGTTAATAGATATGGTCGGGTTTGAAGCAGCGGTATTGAGTGCATTGGCGGCGGGGTATTTGGAGGCCAAGTGGCAGCTGGTCAATGATATACGTAACCTGGCCAAAATCGCTGAATTACGATTCAAAACTCTTGCCATGGTGAAGCGAAGACGTGTCAATTTCATTCATACCTTTGTGGACCATGTTCATAAACAACCTAACGCTGTGGCATTGGTGTATCCCCGACCCCTCAATGACAATGATGGTCAGCCAGATAACGATGGCAATAAAGACCATTTGTTCGAGGTTGAAACTTATACTTACCGGCAAATGTATGATATTATCCTTAAATATGCACATGTGCTTCGATTCAAGTACAATGTGCAACAGAATGAATTTGTGGCCTTGGATTGCATGAATAAACCGGAATTTGTGTTTATTTGGTTTGCATTGTGGTCCATTGGTGCTACACCAGCTTTCATCAATTATAACTTGAAGGAAAACTCCTTGATCCATTGCGTCAATGCCGCCTCGGCCCGGATCCTGCTAGCCGATGAGGAGATCCGTGACAATGTCGAGCCTGCAAGAGCTAAAATCGAAGAAGGCGGAAAAGTCCAGGTGGTATACATAGATGACGCCTTCAAGGACCTGGTGGCCAAAAGCCCCGGTTATGAGGCTTCGTCAGCAGAACGAAATGAAGACCATGAGCTCTGGAATGCCGCCATGCTTATCTACACATCAGGAACTACAGGGCTGCCCAAATCGGCCGTCATGTCATGGGCCAAGGCGGTCCAGGGAGCGGCAAACTACTCGAATATCATGCGTTACACTAAGAAGGATATCATGTACTCCTCCATGCCTCTATACCACTCAACGGCCTCTGTGCTAGGCTTATTGTCGACCTTCTGGCAAGGCGGGGGATACGCTATCGGCCACAAGTTCTCCACAAAGACCTTCTGGACCCAGGTCAAGCTGTCGAGAGCTACCCAGATCCAGTATGTGGGAGAGACGTGCCGGTATCTGTTAAGTGCCCCTGAATGCGTGGACGAAAAGAGACATGTTGTCAGAATGGCAACTGGCAACGGATTAAGGCCCGATATCTGGACAAGATTCAAGGAACGCTTCAATATTCCCATCATTGGCGAATTTTACGGGGCCACAGAGCTTCCCAGCGCCACTACAAACTATCAAATCGGCGAATTCGGCCAGGGTGCGGCTGCCAACTACGGCTCTATTATCCAGTTTCTTTCTACTCGGCGGAGATACTCACTTGCCAAGGTGGACCCCGAAAACCCCAATGATCTGTACCGAGACCCTGTCAATCATCTCTGTCAGAGACCTGCGGTTAATGAGCCCGGCGAGCTTCTGTTTCGGATCGCCGATCCCAAGAACGTTCATGAGACATTCCAGGGCTACAGTAATGACAAGAAGGCCACTAGCAGCAAAGTGATCCGCAATGTGTTCAAGAAAGGAGATGCGTTTGTGCGAACCGGTGACCTGCTACGAATGGATGAGGAGGGTTTGATTTACTTTGTCGACCGCTTGGGGGACACCTTCAGATGGAAGAGCGAAAACGTGTCTACCAACGAGGTCGAGGAGTCTGTGGGGGTATTCCCGGGCATTGAGCAGGCGGTCGTGGTTGGGGTGCAGATTCCAAACCATGAAGGTCGTGCAGGGTTTGCGGTCATTGTGACTCCAAATGGCCAGCCTCTGTACGATTTACAAGGCCTGGCGCGTCATTGTCTCAAGGAGTTGCCTCGATACGCGGTGCCAGTGTTTATAAAGTTTGTGGGCACGCTTTCTCGTACCGGTAACAACAAGGTGCAAAAATCTGTGTACCGAAACCAAAAGATCCCTGATGCCGACAGTACGATTTATTGGCTCAAGGGCGACAAGTACGTACCTCTTACGAGTCAAGATTGGAGTGCTGTGACTGCCGGCACGGCGCGTCTTTAAAATCCACACTATGGCATTGCTAAATTAGGTCTATTTTAAATTATATTTGCTTTTTGATTACTTGAGAAGCGTTGCCACTTGGCTAGCAATGGCATCGCCAACTTCGGTCGTAGAGCTAGTTCCCCCCAAGTCGCCAGTGCGAATATCGTTGTCGATGACCTGTGACACGGCCTTCTCGACCGCATCGGCTTCTTCCTTAAGGTTGAGCGACAGTCGCAACATCATGGCTACAGACAAAATGGTTGCCACGGGATTGACTTTGTTTTTGGGCAAGTCTGGTGCCGTTCCGTGGCATGGTTCATACAGACCAAACGCGGTGTTTGTGTCAGGCAGGGACGACAGAGACGCAGACGGAAGTAAACCGAGGGAGCCTGGGATCACCGACGCCTCATCCGAGATGATGTCGCCAAACATATTGTTTGTGACAATGACACCATTGAGGGATCGGGGGTTTTTGACTAGGATCATTGCTGCCGAGTCGATGAGTTGATGGTGAAGCTCCAATTGCGGGAACTCCTTTTCGATTGTCTCAGTGACAGTTTTTCTCCACAGGCGCGACGATGCCAGCACGTTGGCCTTATCCAAGCTCCACACAGGTTTGGGAGGGTTGGATTGCAGGGCGAGGAAAGCGGCCATCCGCGTGATTCGTTGCACCTCGCTGACGCTATATTCCTCGGTATCGCTAGCGACTCCACATCCATCGTCTTCCTTTCGGGCCCCGAAGTAGATACCGCCCACCAGTTCGCGCACAACTATAAAGTCTGTTCCTCTGGCGACGTCGGCCTTCAGTGGACTGAGGTCGATCAACTTCTCGCTTTGGAAGTTGCAGGGACGTAGGTTTGCGTACAGATTCAGCTCTTTACGGATCTTTAGAAGACCCTGTTCGGGGCGCACGGACCCAGTTCCCCACTTGGGTCCACCGACCGCACCGAGTAGAACTGCATCGGCCTTTTTGGCGGCTTCAAGACTTTCATCTGGCAATGGACTGCCAGTAGCATCGATAGCAGCACCACCAATCAGATGCTGTTGGAATTCAAACTTGATATGGGGACGTACAGAAGAAATGGCCTCCAGAACCTTGATGGCCTCGGCAGTGACCTCGGGACCCACATGATCCCCACTGAGAACAACGATTTTCTTGGTTGTGCTTGACATTGTTTCTTTACTTGGAAAGAGAGAGTTTTTCATCTTTGTGAGAGCACGCAGGTGACTCTATATACCCGGGGTAGACGCGCCGATAGCGGGCCGATGCGACATTATTAGGGAAAGGAACTCCACCCGATCTGTCTGGACTCGGAACCGAGACCGGTAGATAGAATACGGAGATAATGGCAAAAGTTATGTATGAATATATAATAAAAGATGGTTAATCTTTACCGGAGGCGCCAAGGGAAGTGATTGATAATTCACGCATTTCCAACAACACCTGTTCGACTCTACTATCGAGTTGACCATTGGCATATTCTTCTCTGGTGTTTGCATCTAAGTATTGTTGGACTTGGGCCAATCTTGTATAAGATTCGGTACAAAAGCGTAATTGGATTTTGACCAAGGCCTCGAATGAAGGATCCAAGTATGGTACTCTTAGATCAATCAATTGTGGTAATTCGGAGGTAAGCTGGGAGTTCAAGCCATCATAGACCTCTTTGGCCAGTTGTAACTCCCGTTCCAGACGTGGCAATTTATTGACATCATCGGAGGGTTTATCGGTTAAACGACGGACTTTGGCACGTAAAGAATCATAATCCATAAGTTTATGATTGCGTTTCTTAATTGCTTCATTAATATCGGCGAAATAAGCACAGAAACGACTAATAGGATCCAGAACCGTTTCTCGAAATGGCCCATCCAATGCTTTAACTGTTTCGGAATCCAATTCTTGTACTGCAGTAAGATAGAATTTACTAACCCCATCTCTAGTACCAGCATCACCATAAAACGCATCAATTGTTTCTGCAATTCTTGTTTGAGATGCAGTCATAGCTCTTAAAGAATCCAAATATCCCTTTGCTTCCTTTTGTAAACTCATCGAAGCCTTCTCCATACTGATAATTCGATTCCTTAATTAAAACAACTCCTTCATCAATCACAACTTATAAACATACGTTCGATATCGACGTTCTTCAATATCAAAATCCTTATCAACAGTCTTTTCAACATGACCTGTTTTCATCATGACCTAAATTCATATTAATATTCTCTTATCCTTTTGTCTATGGTTCATTTCAACTTACCGAAGTACCAGCCCGACTAACGGCCTTCTTGAACCCATTCCAACTCATGACAAAAACAAATCGATTCCAATATTAAAACTCCCTTTGTTATATTATTATTATTAATAGTATTATTATTATCTTAAACCCCCTTTATCACCTTCTTCGTCTTAATCGTTGATGGGAGATTTGACAAAGCACTTGTTGCCGCCAATGCCGAACCTTTTCCTCATTTCATAGCCACCTACTCCAACATATAAAACTCCCAATTTTTTTGTTCTCTGTACCAAACTCCATCTTCAACACCACCAATGTCATTTAACCAATTAAGTGTAACGTTATTTAAAATAAAAGATTATATAACATTGTTATCCATATGGTATAATTAACTATGTAATGAAGCTAGTGAGAAAAATAATAGATGTTTAAGTGCTTTAGACAAGAATTCGTCGGTAAATTAGCTTAGAGTGACGTTGACCGCCTCCTGAGTCCGTGCAGTCTGTGGTGGGGAGCTTGGGGAGCTTGAGGCCTGGGCTTGGGGACTCAGTTAAGAGCTGTTTGAAACAATTTGGGACGGTGGGCCCCGGGTGGTGGGGGGCCAACTGGGGAGGAATACTGTGTGGTAAATACTGAATATGGTACTAAAACTCCCAGCTCCCCTGGTCTCCCCAGGTGAGACCCCACCACCAACGTCGTTTATGAGTTAGAGGAGCTGCACACATTGTCAAAACAAAGCAAAAAGTCATATTGTTGGCTCTAAGGGGGGAATCTATCATTGTTCTTAGTAGGGAACGCGGGGCCGGGCCGGACCGTGTGCCGGATCCCCGCTACGGAAAAATGCATTGATTGATTAAATTCGATCTCCGTGTCTGATGCGCGTTCAGATGATGCACACACGTATAAGTACTGCAACCAAGACAATCCTTGTCAAAAAGTTATCTTATTAACTATTCTTTTTCTTACCATTGAATCGGAATAATCTGATTCTGAGATGACTTTAACATTATAGTTAATCTTTTGGCCCATATTTTTGTTTGTTGTTGGATCGATTGATCCCCAAACATCTTTATTGGTTGGAACTTGTAATTAACCATCTAATTAGACATTAAAGTTATATCAAAAAAGATATATTGATTGTTATTCAAGTTTCATAGATTGAATGACATCATAGAAAATAATCGGTTCCTTGTTGATGAGTAAGGAGGCAGCAAAGCCGTGTTGGTGAAGGTTAATATGCCCGTAAGTGGAGTAGTCCGAAGTTAACGTAATATGGGCATACGGCATACGGGGAATTGTTGGACCTATAAGACTCCTTTTGGAGTGCGATGGACGCGTTCGAAAGGTTCTACCGTCGGAGCCGTTTTGTAATGAAAGAATTCCGTCCGAAAGATTGGTTTGATTTCCGAATCTGGTCGTATAAGCTTTTCTGCAAGGCCAGGGGGAAGCTTCTTTTTTAATCGTTTTAGGAATCTTTCTGCTGCAGAAGACAAACGTGAAAAACAACCGAACAAAACAAAAATCATCCGATTTCAACCTTCCCGATTCGGAAGAGGTTGGTCTTTATACAAAAATCGCTTCTTTTAACAAAAAAAAACCCATGTTTGTGGGCTATTGAAAAATATCAATTAATGTTTTAATCAAATCAATTTCATTTCCCCATGTGATGGATGCTTATCTAGCGGCACCGGGAGTGGATCTTCGGTGGAGCTTGACATGAGATCGTCGACGTGGGCCGCACTCTTTGCAGGCTTCTGCCTTAAAAAGATGCCAAAGCTTTGTTTACGTTAGATAAGTTTTTTGGTTTTGGTATTTATCCGATTTTGAGTTCCTTTACGTCCAAACAAGGATCTTAAGAAGCTTGCCGCACCTTTATTTTTATTCCATGGTCAAAGTGGTTATTCCCGAGACGTTGAAATGTGGTCCTTGTGACCTTGTGTGTCAGATCAAAGTTGGAAAATAAATTTCAATGGGCAAAAACAAAACTTCCGGATCTGAACGGTTCTATCAAATGATTGTGGCTTGAATTCTTGACCCCATCGGTCGCTTGGATGCATCACAAAAGCTTATAAAGAGTATCCATACCAGTACATTCTCTCCCTCCCCGAATAGCTTCGATTCGCCAGATTGGGTAAAACAAGGCACCGTTCCGATTATAATGCTCCTGTGGCCAGCTTCTTTCCAATCTTCTTCTTTCTCGATTGATCTTGAATCTGTTTCGCCTCTTGAATTGTTCTATCACTCTGGTTTTCTACTCGGTTGCATTTATATAAATCACCTTGGATCGAACCGTCTTTCAGTTGAACTTCCCTTCAGTCAGGTTATTACAACTTCCTATGGCGCCATATATGCCATCCGCTGATTCTTCATTCCAATTTCAACAATCCCAGAATCACCCTTATTACTTTGCAAGCTCTCCTCCAACCCCTCCTCCTCTTCCTCCTCCTCAAGGTTTGGGTATCAACTTGAAAATGGACGGCTTCGAAGATAATATCTATTGGCCTACAACCCCTTCTAATGCAAATGGGCATTCTAATCCGTTTCTCAATGAAGATCCGTTGCAAATTGATCTCTCCACGTTGTTGTCGACCTCAACCATCTTCGAATCCCCTCCATCCTTGGAGCAACCTGCATGCACCACTCCCCTTCTATGGGAACCGTCTCCTGAATCAATGCTGCCATCTCCAGCTGTTGCTTCCTTCTTGCCAGAGTCGGCAGATCCCCTACCTTTTCCATACCAAACTCATCCTCAACCATATCTGCGGCATCAATATTCGGACCCGGGCTTGATCCGTCACCGCCTGGCCACTCCGTCTATCACCCCGCCTCTACTTTCGCCCCGCCATGTATCTCCCCCTATACAACAGCCCGTGCATCATCACCACCGGCACCATCACACTAATCGACATCATCACCCATACCGACAGCTGCCCGGCAGGCAGCAGCCAGTTACGCCGGTCCATCAATGCCAACAGCAAACTGCTCCACCATTACTACAGCCATCACCGGTCAGAGCCACCACTGCTCGCAGTCCGCGCGTCCGCTCTAGAAAGGGCGTGTCGTCGCATTATTTATTTGACAAACGTCCTCCTGACCAGAGCGGGTTTGTCAACTACGACCCCATGGATGCGGTCATTCTCATGTCGGCGGTCGCGCCGAGCGGCAATTGCAAGTCCAAGAAGTCGTCTCGAGCGCTTTAATAATTTACTTCTATAAGATAGGCAAGGAAGGATTCACTCGTTTTGTTTTTAATGCATGGCAAACGGGGGAAATACAAGTAGTGAACAAAAAAAAAAGTCAAGAGAGTGAAACATATGCATAGTCATTATCGTTAATATACATTCATAATTGTTGTAGTGATTACAAGCCGAGTTCTCCGGCATGGCAGACGTGAATTTCACGTCCCCATTCACTTTTGAGGATTTGCTTACCAGTGATGCGCCTCGAGGGTACAGGATCCAAAATGGAATAAATAACGTTTCGACACCGGGCTCGCTTGAGCGACTCGATCGGTTCATAGCCACCGGCGTCTTTCCGGCCCTGAAGGTACCGCTGGTAAAACTCGTCGTCATGGTTGGCGACCCTCCACAGGTGCCGGCCTGTCCGCATCGCCATGTAGATGACGCCGACGGCCCATATATCCACGGCGCGAGGATCAAACTCCTGGTCGCCAAACTCCTCCGGGGCGATGTAGGGCGCCGAGCCACAAAGGCCGTTGGACAAGTGGATTTCGCGCTCCCACGCCATGCGGAAGCACTCGCCATTGCCAAAATCGGTGATCTTCACAGACCCGCTTTGGGTCAGGAGGATGTTTTCCGGTTTAAGGTCTCTGTGTGCCACACCCATCTCATGCATGTAGTTGACCCCACGGATGATTTGTTTGAAAAAACAGTCAGCCTCCAGGTATTCGAGTTTTCCAGCTGCCAGCACCAACGAATAAAGGTCGCCCCCCGAACAGAACTCCATCACCTCGCAATATTCGCCCTTAGCGTCCTGCAAAAGGTCTAGTGTTCGGATAATATTTTGATGGTGCAAGGAGCTAGAAATGCAAAATTCAGACGTCAATCTCTTGCTGTAAGTCTGGTCGCTTTCCTGAGGTCTTTTTTTGAATTCCTTAACTGCGTATAGGTGTTCGCGTTGGTTGTCGGTTGGGTCAATTTTATGAGAGATTCGCACCACTCCGAACGACCCTTTACCAATCACTTCCTGACATTTCCCATACTTTTCCACAAATGAACTTGAGGGTGCTGCTGCTTGGAGCAAAGCGCTGGCATCTTTATCGCCTCTTCTTATTTGATGCACCAAGCCAGCCATCAAGCTTGGAGGTTCTTGTTCTACTTTTTGTTCATTGAGTAAGGCTGGGACAGCAGAAATGGCTTCATCACGGATTTTCTTTCCACCTAGGAATTCCCGTAAAAGGTTTGTGATTTTCTCTTGTCTTCTAGTTGTTTTAAGAGAATGATAATGGGTTGTACCATCATCAGACATTTGAAACCTTGGTGTAGCATGTTTATTGATGCTGGAATTGGTTTGTGAGTTCTTCCTTGATACAGGAGGAGCTGAATGTTTCTTGGAAGCGGCATTCACAAGGCTTTCTTCCGAAGAATGTGAGTTGATTGGATTTGGAGAATGTTGCCGATCCATATCATCATGATTACCCATTGGAAAGGGATGTGGAGATGGAGAAGGAGTGGGTACTCCTGATCCATCACCAGACCCCAATAAAAACATATTTTTGAGTTTACTCATGGTGCCTCCAATCCGGGAACTGGACCGACTTCTTCCTACTGCTCCCCCACTAACACTAACACTGCGAGGGTTTGGATGTGAAACAAACGAATCTGAAGGGGTTTTGAAATCAGTTGGAAATTCTTCTAGACGGGTTGTTGAATTATTATTATTATTCCCTTCGTCTATTATACCATCATCAATTCCATGATGATGAAGTTGTTGCTCCCTTGAAATGTCGGGTATCGGCTGTTGTAAGATTTCTTCC
Source organism: Diddensiella santjacobensis (assembly GCA_030574215.1). Classification (NCBI taxonomy): domain Eukaryota; kingdom Fungi; phylum Ascomycota; class Dipodascomycetes; order Dipodascales; family Trichomonascaceae; genus Diddensiella; species Diddensiella santjacobensis. The sequence goes on from JAJMEO010000002.1 coordinate 667,615, forward strand.
GGGTGACCACCAAATGAAAATGTAGAAAACATGGCACCGCCAGGATTATTCACCAATGATGAAGATGAAGAAGATGATGAACCATTTTTAATGGCATTCTCTATCAATGAATTACTTGAATGACGAGGAGATACCCCATGCCATTCATGTTTAATTGAACCTCCAGCTGTGGTTGTCATTGGTTACAACAAACCCAAACCCCGTCTCAAAAAAACACACGAATGTGAAGGTTTGAAGGTCGTTCAACCTAAACAAAAAAAAAAATATAACAAGAAAATAGTAGTTGTGATGAAGAGAAGAAGAGAAAGAAAGAAGAGGGGCTTAAAACATGTCCAAAATGTACTTAAAAAAACGCGCACACCCACACATTGCAGTATGTGCGGAGAGAGTGCCTTTCAAACAAACCGGCCGAAAATCACGCATTGAAGGGCCTCTAACTGGCCCAATCGGGGCGGGGGACTTATGATGAAAATTACTCGGATCCAACGACTGGGGAAACCCCCTCTTCAACGTCATATGTTTACACCCCGGAATTAAAACAATCTATTTGAAAACATTCCTTAATTTCCATATTCTATAAGTTATAACGTTATTTTGAGTTTTCCCCATCGACATTGACTATCATGACGTATGTATGATGTTTCATATCATAGCGATCAGGGGGGACAACTTGTAAAAAAGCTTCTAATCTTTGATGCCGTGCTTAAATAATATAATATTATTATAACTTACCCCCTAACTTACTTATTTTCTTCAATCCCTATTAACTGTCAACTAATAATTATTATAACATTATGTTGTTAACTTCGTAACTATCTCTTCTTGACCGTAATATGTAAAAATTACTAATCCAATGACCGATCATTACATAATCGGCTGGGAACTGACTGCGGGGAGAGTCTACATGAATCAACAACATTGATTATGACTTCAAGTCATATTTTTTAAGAAGTTAAGCACTTGAAAATGGTGTTATGAAACCAAATTCTAAGAATGTCAAGTTAAATATCAATTGAGAGTTGCAAACAAAAGTTGATTTATATATGAATGAGGGAAATCTCAAGTTATCATGAAAAAGAGTTAAAGATTGGTCTATTACAATAGTTTTAAGACCAAAAATTCATTAAAATCGTTAATACAACTGTTAATGTTTATTATCACGCCATTATTCTTTTCAATAAGTTTATTAATTAGTTCAATAAGAAAGAAAAAAACATATTTGAATTTGAACAAGGTTTAGGGTCATAATGACGGTTTTGGTTGAGAAGTGATACGCACGCACTAAAACAGGGTTTTTAGTGTGCCTGGGTTAGTTAAGGCAGCAGCGTGCGCACGCCCCACTATTACCCAACACTCTTCAAATCAAACACCTTGTCCTTATAACTTGAATACGGTAGTGTTAATGACCTCGAGTAGGAATTCCTTGGAACTCCCGGTTATTGGGAATAATGGTGGTTCAGGTGGGTTGAGTAATTCTTCTGGGTTATCCAAATCAAAGAGGAAACGAGCACAGAAGGTAATTGTTTATAATAGTGAACGAGAGAAGAAGAAGGGGCATTAATTCTAATAATGATTGTAGTTATTTAAATCATTTTTGGTTGATAGAAATGAAAGATCAATGTATTCTACTGGAGATGGTGGCGATTATAGTGCGGATGGAAGTTATCATTTCCCACAGGCCACTATTGATAAAGTGGTGGATAGATTGGTGAGATCGGGTAACACGGAGGATATTATAGTTGATCCTCATAATGTGGAGGTGGCTCTTAATAATAACTATGCCAATGGTGATACTGCCAAAGCCACCGAACTTCTAAGTTTCTTTAGAGATGCCGTCGAAGGTATCTTGGTGCCAGTGGCTCATCGATCTGACCCCTCAACCCCATCTTCTTATGATGCTACTTTGGGAAATCCTCTTACTTATTACCCGATTATGGGATCCGATAACCTTCATGGTGTGACATGTTATTTGGATTCTTTGCTGTTTGCAATGTTTGCTCGACTCGAAAGTTTCGAACCAATCCTATACAAAAACTTCGAGTCGGACGAAAAACGTGAAAACCTCGCAATTTGCCTCAGATTATACATTAATATGCTACGAAGTGGCAAACTCATCACCACCGATATCACCAAAAGAGTATTGGACGCCATTGTCGAGGCCGGCTGGCAACCGGCCGCAAACCAACATCAACAACAAGACTCTACAGAACTATTCACCTTCATCACTGAGAAACTAAATATGCCGCTTCTCACCCTCAAAGTCGATATTGCCCATGGAGGTAGAGAAAAGGCTGAGGATGACCATAAACTCATTAACGAAAGCCTGTTGCTGGTCCCTGTGCCAGGCCAACCTCAAGACGCACCCATCTTGCTAGAAGAGTGTCTTGAGCAATACTTCTCAAACTCCGTCAATGTATCACGACAATTGGAACGAAGAAGGACTCTGGAAGATGGCAGTATAGGCCGAGCAGAGTCTTACGTGGCGGTGGGGTCGCCCCAACGATCCATCAGCAGCAGTCTGCGCGCAGCAAGAAAATACTCTCTGCATTATGAAACTGTGGAAATTAATAACGTGACTGCATCCTCGCCAATCACTGGCTCACCGCTTTCACATGAGTTTTCGAAAATGGTTCTGCGCGAGCGCGCTGGCTCAGATTTGACCACCTCGTCTGTTATCGACGAAGAATCTGATGACACAACCACCCCTACCGGCACTGTCACTTCCACCACCCCGATAGTCAACACTGCATTGACTGGTCCCCCGCTTCATCATAATCGGCAACTGGAGAGAATGCACTCATTGACCCGAGCGCAGTCATCATCATCCTCAATTGGTCCACCTTCGTACGATTCACTCTTTGCACAGGATGAGCCGTTCCCGACCCTACCTGCCGCCAAGAAAAACCCGTTATGGACTCCTAATATGGAGCTGACTCTGCCAGCATGGATGTTCCTGCAGCTGCTGCCATTCTACAGCGACGGTCGGCTCAATGGCACGAAGTTGGAGGAAAGCGCCAGTGCATCGCCAATTGCAGAACATTTCGTCAATGCACGACCTGTATTGGGTATCTGCCTAAAGCGCTACTCGTGGACAAACTCGGGCTCGTCGATCCGCAACGATCGCTCCGTGGTGGTTCCGCAGACAATCCACCTGCCGTCGTTTGTGGCTGATGACACTGACGAAGACGGCAATTTATTTGGACAGTTCAAGCTTGTGTTGCAAAGTGCGGTGTTCCATCGGGGCAAAAGCATCAACTCGGGCCATTTTATCTCCATCACTTGTGAGGACAGCACCATCGACTACGATGAGCCGAGAAACCTTACGTCGCGTAGATCGTCCAAGGCCAGTATCGGTAGCTGGGTGGGTAAGGCTGCTAAAGCGGCTAGTGCCACGAAAGAAGAATCCGGTAGCTCGTCAAAGTCTTCTTCAATGTGGCGAAACCGCAGCATTCGACGATCCAAGACTGTTAAGGAGTCGTCCTCATCTCACTCTCATCATCATGCTCACTTTCATGGTGGAAGTTCTCAGCTGAATGTGCGCGAGGAAGATGACCATCACCATACGGCACTGTCTGCGCCTGCCATGGCGCCTCCACAACAGCCTTCACATCCACCTCGGGGTCCAGGAAAACGGTGGATCATGCATGACGATCTGCAACCGGCCGGTCAAAAGGTCCAGGAAGTGGACTTTGACGAGGTTTTTGCGCGCGAGTGCCCGTATTTATTGTTTTACCGTATGGTTGGTATCAACGAAGAGACTGAGCAGTCGGCCGATGTCGACACAGTGGACCCAGTTTCACCTCTATCGTCGCCGCGAAACGACGGCACCTTGACGCCCGGATATGAGCAATATACATTGAACAGCACAACAAGCATTCCTTCCATGAGATTATCGCCGTCATCCTCCACAAGCGAACTCACTACCACCATAAGCGATCCGCCGGCGTTCAGCTCTAATTCGCTACAACAGCCACGGGGCTATAAAAAGAATCTGTTTGGAAGAAGGTCGCGAGCGGCATCACCCGATCGGAACCGCCCGAACTTTTCACGGTCTCCGTCACCCACTAAGCGATCGTCGGAACCCATGCCAAGCAGTGTGGATCACATAAAGTTTGGCTCCAAACGGGCCAATGATAACGCGTACCGTGATGAGAAGTGCCTAGTTATGTAGAGAAAATCTAAACGCAATGCGGGGTGAGATGCGGCGCCACGCCCGACCTGGTAGGGATCTACCACCGAGTCGGCGCGATCCGATGCCCATCGCTACCGATGGGGAAATTGCCCCGCAGACCCCAGCTAGCTTAAACTTTAAATGGGGGCGCGATCGACGTCATTGCTGGTAGTATATAAGTAGCGGCTGTTTGCCATGATTTTGGGTTGCGACTATCAACACTATGTCTGTACGAGAGCCGCGGAGATACCAATACGAGGATAAGCCTCCGTCGTTTAAATGGCCGGTTATTAAGGAGTATTTCGGTACGAGATTTGTATCGCTCCGGCCGCCGCCTTGGAGTGAAACAAAGCATTTGATTAATCCTATACCTGCTTTGCGGACCATTAACCGCAAGCAATGGCTGTTCATAGCAGTTGCGTTTCTGGGTTGGACTTGGGATGCGTTTGACTTCTTTTCCGTGTCGTTGACGGCGCCGCTGATTGCAAAGACATTCAACAGACCCATTTCGGACGTGACATGGGGTATCACACTTGTTTTGATGCTGAGGTCGGTAGGTGCAGTCATCTTTGGACTAGCCAGTGATCGGTGGGGTCGTAAGTGGCCGTTCATCATTAATTTGGGTTGCTTCATTGTTATTGAACTTGCCACCGGGTTCGCCCAGACTTACCAACAGTTCCTGGGGATTCGGTCGCTGTTTGGCATTGCCATGGGTGGTCTATACGGAAATTGTGCAGCTACTGCTCTCGAAGACTGCCCTATGCAGGCCCGCGGCTTTGTGTCGGGCTTGCTGCAACAAGGATATGCTTTCGGATACCTGCTGTGCGTAATTTTCAACCGCGCAATCGTCGAAAACTCGCCCCATGGCTGGCGTGCACTTTTCTGGTTCGGCGCAGGCCCCCCAGTTCTTATCATCGTCTTTAGGTACTTCTTACCGGAAACAGAGTCCTTCCTGGCCCAACGCACACTGGAACGCGAGTCGCTCGAGAAGCAGTTCTACAAACAGGGCAAGAAAGCCATCAAAATCTACTGGCTCCTATTTGGTTATCTGGTGGTACTCATGGCAGGAATGAACTTCATGTCGCACGGGTCGCAGGACCTGTACCCTACATTTCTGACCACCCAACTGGGATTCAGCAGTAACGCGTCCACTGTCACAAACAGTGTCGCCAACCTTGGCGCACTCTGCGGCGGAATCTTTTTTGGTCATATGTCGCAGTTTGTCGGCAGACGACTCACTCTCATGATCTGCTGCGTGTTGGGCGGCGCACTCATCTATCCATGGGTGTTTGTTCGCAATACCGGCATTAATGCCGCAGTGTTTTTCTTGCAGTTCATGGTCCAGGGTGCATGGGGCGTGATCCCTATCCACCTTTCGGAGCTGTCTGCACCGCGCTTCAGATCTTTTATTGTAGGTACCAGCTATCAGCTCGGTAACCTGGCATCATCGGCGTCCAGTACAATCGAATCTACTATCGGAGAACGCTTTCCTCTCTTCAGCGGCGGCGCCAAGATCGACGGCAAATACGACTACGGCAAGGTCATGGCCATCTTCATGGGATGCGTGTTTGGTTTTGTGTTGATAGTGTCCTTTTTAGGTCCTGAGAACCGTGAAGCCAGCCTTCTGACCCGCGAGTCCGACGAGGAACTGGCCGCAGATGCAGACCGCTACTATGCTGACGAAAAAGCTCGCGGTCTTCACCTCGACCATGTCGACACCCATAACACTGCCCATTCCAACGTTTAGTTAACTTCGAACCGATTTCTTACTAGTTATATATGTATCTTAAGTCTTTTTGCGATCTTTTTTTAGTTGGGTTGATTCTGCTGCTGCTTCTGCTGTTGCAGCCATTGCTGCTGCTCGATGCCCTCCATCAACGGCTCTACAAACCCAAGACCTTCGGTACCCTCCATGAAGAAATCAAAGTTCATGTCCATTATCGACATGATGTTGGTAGCACTGCTGCCGCCGAAATCAAAGTCTTGCACGTTCAGTGCTGGGTCCTGGCCAAACGAGGAAGTTTCCGGTGGAGTTTCTTCATAATGGCCAGTGGACGCTTGCGCCGAGTAGGCACTTTCCGGCTGAGACTGCGACGGGGACGGCGACATTTGAGCTTCTGAGCTTTCTTTGAGTTTCTGCTGCTTTTCTCGGTGAGCATTCGGCCGCGAGTGATGCTTTCGCTTTTTTGTTGGTGGTACAGTAGATGCAGCGGCGGACTTTTCTTCAAATTGATGCGATAGAGTCAGTAGGATGGAGCCGTATCGGTTGGCGAGATGGATATCATCGGGTGCAGCCTCCAGCAGCGTGGTGGCAATTGTTTTGATCTTGAAAATAGTGTCCTGATAAACACTGAGCGTCGAAGTGGGTGTCAGCATCAGACTCTTTACCAGAAACACTGCTGCATGGACTATACGCTGGATCCATCGAATGGGCGCCCGTTCTAGGAACCCTACAGAATGCACGCGGTTGGCGACGGCCAATATCTCTTTGGCAGCGTCAGTAGCCATGCCCACATACTGCGACGACGGAATCACTTCGGCAATCGCCATCACGTCAGTCCCTCCCGCTGCATTTGCAGACATGAGAGCCAGAGAGAATATATATAGTCGTGTGTAGTGGTAGTCAAATACAACTGACTCGCGGTCCAGCGACGAGCCTTTGAGGAGTTCGCGGAATTTGCGTTGCCAGTTGTCGAGGTGCGGTCTAAATAGTCCCAGGAATCCCAGATAGCGGCCCTCGCGCAGTAACTCGCGAGTGGTATTGCGAGATGAATAGAGAGTTTCGTGTGCCAGCGACATGATCTGCAGAAGTTCCAACTTTGACTGTTCGAATAGCGTGAACGGCAGGTTCGGAATCGGCTCGCTCAGAAAGTCTGAAAGCATTGACCGACGGCCCAGCCGTAACGCCAGTACGATCTCAGAGTGGTGCGTGGCCAGGTACACCTTGGCGTTTGTATTCATGAGCTGGATATCCTGCGCCAGCCGAATCGCCACTCCATTCAACATCCACGCGAGGCGGTCGCTTCGCCGCGAAATACCCAGTCCAACAGAGACCTCGGTACCGACCTCAGGGTAGTTGCTAGGCAGGTTGTTTGCATAGTCTTGCTGGCGTGCGTGAATTGCGCGCGGGTTCCATTCGCTAAACAGTAGAAACGCAAATACAGTGCCCACCGATCGCGTGCTTGCTTCTGCCCATACCGACTGGGAAATCAGAAATTGGCAGTGGTCCCACAATTGGTTGTGTTTATTGGTCCATTCAATTGCGTCCGCTTGTTTCTGCTTGTCCTGGTGTGCATATTTGGTCTTGAACGCAGACAGGTATCGTGATGATAGCGTTGTGATGGCTGATAGCAGGATGGGAACCGCAGCCAGTCGGTCTGGGGAATGAAATTGGTCAGGTAGAAACGGATAGAAGGGATGCATGTCGTTGAAAAAGTTCCTCACGAGTGTCCTCACCTCGGTCTCTGTTACTATGCCCTTTGCAACTATATCGCATTGTCCTATCTGCACGTCAGGCTCTTGAAACGGAATTTGCTCCTCTCGAGCAGATGACTGGGCATCTGGTTGGTTTGCGCTTCGCGCAACACCTAATGTCGCACCACTACTTATTCGCGGGAAGCTTCGAGCTGCATGCGCCAGGATCTCAAGTGCATCTGTACTGTTGTGTAGCTCGCGTTTTATGAGATCGTCTCCTCCTCCAGTATCTGTGGCAGAAGATGCTGTTATCGGTAACGGATTCGTTGCCGCTGTTCTGGCACCATTATCCCCACCACTCCTCTCTTCGTCATCTTCTTCGTCATATTCCTCGTCGTTAGATCCTGCTGCTATAGCTGCTGCCTTTCTTTGTTTGCCAGCAAGTACGTTCTTGGCTCCTCCGCGCCGTGATTCGATCATTATACACTCCCGGCCCTCGCGTCGGCATCGTTTACAGGGAGGTTTGTCGGGGTTTTCAAGATCGCCAAAGTCGCATTTGACCTTTCTGAATCTGCAGTTGGAACAGGCTTTATATGTCCTCTTGAACCCTGAACCAGGCTTTTCTTTATCATTATTATTGTTATTGTCATTATGGGTCATTAAAGGAGGCAGCGTCGAAGCTACACCATTATTGCCTCCATGGATCCGGCCACTACCAAACGGGATAGGGATACTGTCTATACCTCTGCCTGGTATGGACGGAAGCTGATTACTATTGTACATATGTCCTGTACGCGGTTGTTTCCGGCTATGGGTGGAATAAGTTTTTCAAATTCCGCACCTACTTTCCCCCGCATTACCCAAGACCATCGAATCTCGAAGTTCAGATAGCTCAAATTGATGTCTACTTCTTGTGTTTTAGCTCATGGTTCCCGAAATTCGGTTATATAGCGCGTGTAGAGTAAAAGACAAAAACGCCTGATCAAGCTATAACGAACTGAAACTTGTGGCTGAATAGGGCCTGAAAATCGACTAAGGTTGTATGCGGGTTTCAAATGGCTTCTACACTAAAAATGTGCAGTTCGGAGAAATCCGACTCGAGAACAAATACTTGAAGAGATACGAAAGTAATAAATCACTATGAGCGAAAGCCATATTAGAAGTCGTATGTGGAACTATGGTATACTTCGAACGTTGGATATCACCGCCAAATATTAACGAGATCAAGAATCGAACTCAAGCTTTTAAAACAACAATAAAAAAATAAAAAGCTACAGCACCTTCTGTTCGCATATGGTCTCCCACTATACTACTGGGTAAGGCTCTCAGATGTTTAACTATGATTGATCGGACGGGGAATCGTGCTGTCATCTGGATATGGCCGTAGCTGGAAATTCTGACAAATGGAACTCGATAAGCACCAAATCAGGGTTAGGGAAAAAATTCCAAATTAGGCAGGACTTTCAGCAAATCTCACCCTGCATGAGCCGGCTTTAATCAATGGCTCGTATTATCAACGGGGGATGTAGCTGCATACGGAACTACAGAGATCAAACTTATGATTCGGATTGCAAATATCAAGCTCGCGCGAGAGTCAACTCACCTACACTGCCGTAGTCCGAAATTATGCTCAGGGTGGGAGTTGGATAGATAAAAAGGCTTATTATGGTGAAATATTATGAGGATCAATGCTTTTTCATACACGCCTGGGATATCGAACCAATCAAGGAGAACCAAAGCTCGTAAAATATGGAGTTAAATAATTTCACAACCCCTAGCGGACAGCTCAGCCTCCTTTTGAGTGATCAATCGCCTTAGCGTTGGATCGTAACGGTGAGGATCTCGACCTAAAGATTCCTCGAGTGCTTATACGAAGTTGTTGCCCGGGGCAACCATGCATCTCCAACGCCGCACGTCGGGCAGTGCAGTTCGTATTTCATCAATAATATGCGGCTTATCGAGATAGATTCGATGAACACGGATTGTTTGGACGGAGCCAATCTAAAGGCCCATTGACTTGCAGAGTATATATAATGGGCGCCACTAGACCTCTTCTTGGGTCTTTATCATTTTCATCTTGGAACATCGCTGAGGATCTAATAATTGAATAAGGATGAAATTTTCATTAAAACTTTACGCACTCATCGGACTCTTATCTGGGGGTCTCGCCCAAGCAGCCGCTCCATTGGCAGTCACAGTCCTCACTCCCAGAGATGGAGGTAGTGTGGGTGTTGCTGGTAAGGGATGGATGGTCGACTTGGTAGTTGAGTTCAATCCTGATGCCACGGCATCAGCAGCATCGTCGTCGGCATCTGCAGCCAGTAGTCCTGCTTCAGCTGCCGCTAGCTCGGCAGCAGCAGCTACCACTAGTGCAAAGAGTGGATCCAGCGGTGGATCGAGTGGTGGCACTGGTTACCGAAAGCGATCTGTGGCCGATACAGAGGTTGATCCTCTTAGTACCGCCAATGGTTACATTCCATTCTTGAACTCACCTGGACTCAGCACTTTTGCCCCAGGTCCTAACCCCTTCGCTCCAGGCCTAGTTGTTTTGGTAAATACTAGTTCGGACCCCACTCAGAACCTGGCAGGTGTATTCCAGCTCAATGCTATTACCAACGCATCCTTGTCGGGTGAAATCACTGAAGCTTACTACCAATGGTATGTTGGTTCTGCCGGTTTCGGTTCAAACGTCAATTCCCAGATGCAGGTGTTCTTTGTTAATGGTACTGCACCAGCAAAGATCTCCGGCTCTGCCAGTGACACTGCAGGAATCATCTCCAATGTTGCCACCACCAACTTCTTCATTAATGGAGATGAGGTCAACAACTCCACTTCTAACTCTTCATCATCCAGTCCTCTGGAAATCACCCTGTTCACACCCCGAGCTGGCGAGATTGTTGGTGAGAGTGGACTTGGATGGGAAATTGACTTGGCCATCACTGAGCCTGATTTGACTGCCAATCGTCTGGCACCTTCCAATGGTTACCAGGCCATGTACTTCGACAACACCACAAGCAAGACCTTTGGCGCTGGAACCAGTCCCGCCTTCCCTGGTTTGGTTGTCACTTGCAATGTGACTGCTAACGCCGGCGGCAACTCTACCCTTCAGGGACCTCAGACAAACTTGGCAGGTCTGTTCCAGGTCAATGCCATAACTGGTGTTACCAACAATACTGTCAGCGAGATCTGGTCAACTTGGTTCGTTGGCGCCGCTTTCGGTGGTGAGAATGTTCCCGGTGAATGCAGCATCTTTGTTGTTGAAGGTAAGGCTCCTGCCATGGTTCCTACTGACCTTTCGTCGTTGAACGTTATCTCCAACACTGTTAATGCCAGTTTCCAGATTGGTGGAAACAGTACTGGAACCGTCAACTCGTCGTCTTCCAGCTCAAGTTCCGGTGCTTCTGCCAGTGGCAAGGCCAACTCTGCAGCCACCAATGCTCTATGCATTGCACCTGCCATGGCCCTCTCAGCCTTGGTCGCATACATTTTGTTCTAAATCACAGCAAAAACCAATCAAAACCCAACTATATCAAATCAACTGCTACAACTATACGACTTTGCTTCTTGTGTGTTCTTCTAGCTTTAACTTTAGGATAATTCTTTTTTTTCTTATTTAGCAACTAACCTTAAAATTAATATATATATACATAACAATTAATAATGTCAATTATCACGAGAAAGACTACATTCAGTGTTGAGACCATTCAATTGTCTCGAGATCAATGCCTTCCTGAACCATCTCCCACAGCGGCGACAACGCACGCAGCTTATTAACCTTACTGACAACCGTATTAAGGACGTAGTCAATCTCGGCATCGGTAGTAAAGCGGCCAATACCAAACCGGATGCTGGAATGGGCGAGGGCGTCGTCGGCGCCCAGAGCGCGAAGTACATATGAAGGTTCGAGAGACGCCGACGTGCATGCTGATCCGGAGCTGAGAGCAATATCATTCAATGCCATCAGCAGCGATTCACCTTCGACATACGCAAACGAGATATTGACACAGCCGGCGTATGTTGACACGGGATCGCCATTCAGCACTGTATGGTCGAGAGACATCAGTCCCTCTGTCAACTTCTTCGATAGACGCCGGATATGCTGCTGATCGTATTCCATTTCCTGTTTCATGAGACGGCATGCTTCACCAAAGCCCGCCACGAGCGGTGGAGCCAAAGTGCCTGAGCGCAGTCCACGTTCCTGGCCTCCGCCATTGATAATTGGGTCGAGACGGACTCGAGGTCGACGTCGAACATAGCAAGCACCCATGCCCTTGGGTCCGTACAATTTATGGGCCGAGATACTCATAAGGTCAATATTGAGTTTATTGACGTCGATGGGCACTTTACCCACTGCTTGGGCGGCGTCGGTATGGAAGAATACCTTATGTTTGCGGCAGATTTGACCGATTTGCTCCATTGGTTGAATGACCCCAATTTCATTATTGACAAACATGAGTGATACCAATGCGGTATCTGGTCTGATGGCGGCTTCAAGTTCAGCCAAGTCAATAAGACCGTTGGATTTAACTGGTAGGTAAGTGACATCGAACCCTTCATCTTGCAGACGTCGACATGAGTCAAGTACACATTTATGTTCTGTTTGACTTGTAATGATATGTTTCTTGGATTTGGAGTAGAATCTTGCCACACCTTTGAGGGACATATTATTTGATTCCGTAGCTCCAGAGGTGAAGATAATCTCCTTTGGGTCAGCTCCAATCAATGCAGCAACATGTTCACGAGCCTCTTCAACTGCGCGGTCTGTTTCCCAGCCATAAGCATGGGTTCTGGAGTGAGGATTACCGTACAATCCAGTATAGAACTGAAGCATATAATCCAATACTCGAGGATCGGTAGGCGTGGTGGCCTGCATATCGAGATAAATGGGTCTTCCTGTAGCAGGAGAAGAGCTTGAAGCTACTAGGTTGGCTTCTTTAACCTGGGCCTCCACAAATGAACCTGCAGGAGGTTGTGGAATGGCATTTTCAGGTGTATCATTCATCCTGGTCGCAATCTTGGAGATCACATCCGCCACATCCCGACTGGATGCCGTCTCCTTCACCATTTCACTATATCCCCTTATCCCCATAGGAATTACCCTCATCCGAACAACAGGTGCCCGCCAAACTGAACACGCGATTCGTTGCATTTTGTTTCGTTGACTCTACTCCTACACTAATTTGTTCTTGAAAAGAGCGGCATTTCTTATAAATCGGTGCCCCGGACTGATATTTACACGCGACTATCAAAGTTTGATCTTATCAGATCCGCGTTCGATCCGGCCCGATCCCGGCGATATTGTCGGACTTTTTTTATAGAGTAGAGTAAATAATTATTGGGGTTTTTAATGATTTTTAGATTGAATACGATATTTATTTATATTTAATACAATTTGGTAGTGGTGTTGGGTATATGATTGTTTTGGTTGAGTGAAAAATTTCATCTTCATGGACAATCTAGCCGTAGTGTCGCTCATAGTATGTGAACTATTGCTATTTAAGAAGCTTGAAATCAACTAATGTTAGGTAGAGTGGAGCAGTGGCAGGCACATGTACTGATCTATTTTTCTTTCCAATCGATACTCTCAAGACCCGGTTACAGGCAAAAGGAGGGTTTTTTGCCAATGGAGGCTGGAGAGGGGTCTATAAAGGTGTAGGAAGTGCAATCTTTGCATCTGCACCCGGAGCCAGTCTATTCTTCCTGTCATATGAACAAACTAAATCTTTATTATTACCATTGGCAGATGGAAATGAAATCAAGGCTGGTGTTGTGCACATGGTGGCGGCTTCGCTCGGCGAGATCGCCGCATGTTCCATCAGAGTGCCTGCTGAAGTGGTCAAACAGAGAGTCCAGACATCACAGCATTCAAGCTCAATCGAGGCTCTAACAGCCATACTCACAAACACCCGTGGTGAGGGGGTTTGGCGTGGCCTGTACCGTGGATGGGGGTCGACGATTCTGCGTGAAATCCCCTTTACAGTTGTACAATTCCCACTCTACGAAGCCTTAAAACGACACAGAGCAAAGGCACTGGGCGTGGACAAAGTGTCGCCCGGAGAAGGCGCCGTGTGTGGGTCAATTGCCGGTGGTATCGCAGCCGCCGCTACTACACCGCTGGATGTGATCAAAACAAGACTAATGCTTAATAAAAATCGAGTCAGCGTATGGAGACTTGCAAGCACAATCACACGTGAAGAAGGCTATGGTGCATTCTGGAAAGGCCTTGTGCCGCGCACACTTTGGATCAGCGCCGGTGGTGCCATTTTCCTCGGCGTCTACGAGTTGGCCAAAGACACCACGTCGAGTGTTTTAGCATTTTCCTAGAGATATATACATGTAAATATACGACACTAACGAGCAGTGATGAGTGTGCGATTGTTGACCACACGGCGGCGAGCAAACTTGATGACAAACGTCTCAAGCTTCGTATTTTTGTTGCGCAAGTCGTCGATAAACGGCGCCAGCTCCTCGAGTTCCCATGTACTCTTAGCTGCCATGAGCTGTTTGAACCGTTCTCGCGGGGTTTTGGCCAATCTATCTTTGGCAAAGTAGCGAATCATGCCTGGTTGAGGACCCATATAAGACCCGGTTAATAGAGTCATATCCCTATCCGATGTCCATGATGTCGACACCGGCAAGGAGTCAGTCCACAATTGTTCAAATTGGATTTGGGATATCGCACGAGTATTTGCATGTTCCTTGAGGGTATGCACTCCGAACCAGCCCATGACCTGCCTCTCGTCTAAATTCCCTTCAGCAGTGATGAATCGACGAACGACCGATTCAACAACTGCAAAAGGTTCTTCATCATAACCTACATCAGAAACAAGGCCTTTGATATCTAATATTTCAGTTTGTTTAGCAGCCACGATCGTGGTCACTACAGCGCATAGAACGTTATGAATCAAACCTTCATCCAATACGCAGGCAATATTGTCAACCACACATCCACCATTCTTATACCAAAGACAGTCAAACTCAGAATCACTTGCTAAAGATCGGGCTCGAAAATTGGCCAACGACTCTCCAACAGCATTACCACGCATGGCAAAATCCCCCTCTCCAAGGTATACCGGTAAGCCTGCCAGATTTACAGTCCCCATGATCTCGGATGCTTCCAAGATATTTGCCGAATGGCCAAATAACCTCAGCTCATCATTTTCAGTCCCAGGTTCCAATAATAATAATGAATTGGATTGATTCATCTGACGAACTTTGAACGTCGTGGCTGGAGTACATAACACAAGCTCACAACCGGCTGCCAGAGGCGATTTGAGCTTTAATGGAGTGCCCATCTCCAATGCCTCCAATAGCTTGGGCGAAAGCTGCAACAGCCGAAACGTGTCAGCAGGATGGATACTCGAAACCAACGGAATCATGTGGTTTCCAGGTAAAATCAAAGTGCAAAACACGAAATGTTCGCGTATCAACGCGTCTCCCAGCCACTTTGGGTGCGGCGGCTCACATTCTTGTCGGCCAAATCTCACATTCCATAGCCACCACGACCGTCTTCCACTATCCATCCCATTTTTATTTCACGGGTAGGCAAGATATAGGGGATAATGGAAAGTGAGGAACCAGAGCGGGCCATTGTGCTTGACTCAGATTCGCCATATTATTCCAAGTTTAATGATAAGGACTCTAAGGGTAGGTGTTCTGATTATATTGTATTGTAACAAGAAAGTTAATTGTGTTAAAGATGCCGTTTACATGTTTGGAGAAGACCCGTTATTCGGGTCAGTGTTTAGTATAATATATAAGAATGGCAAAGGATTATCTTCATTGATGGTTAGTGCCCATGGAACAAGCGGTTTCATCAATATGACTCTCGATAATCGATCACGGTTCTACGCGGCTTGTGAGAACTTATCACCCGACCACCAGGCAAGCCAGATACGCAAAGCACTCGCAGTCACAAGCCTAAGAACATACGCCACAATGGACAAGACCATCCGACAGAAGCTGGTGGAGAAGGCCCACGCAAAAAAAGGGGCTGCCAAGTTCGTGGACTGGGATGAGACCATGGCAGGCATACTGGGGTCCAAATTCCGACTCGCCAACTCGAAATACCCCGAGGAAATCGGCCAGGCAGTGCTAGATCTGGGGGTCGCCGCACCCAAGCACATGCGTACATCGGTGATCGACGTCGTGTACGAGGACTCGGACGCGACTATCGAAAAAAACAATGAATTAGTCTATCTATTGGGTGACCAGCTCGAACAGCTGTTCGACCCCCTGGCAGAATATTCACCCGAGCCTACTGAACTGCTATATGACCCTCCAGTAATGAGCTCTCTGTCAACCTTGCAAGATGACTCGGAGCTGGTACAGACAATCTGCGAAGAACTATACACTCTACAATCTCATATCCGTACCGATTTGATTGAGTTTCTGCAAGAGTTTCTTATCCCCTTAAGAGTACAGGTGCTAGGAGGAGATGTACAAGGGATGAACATTCGCAAGCTCAACACCATCTTCCCACCCACCATCGACGAGATTATTCGCATAAATAATATCTTATACTCGTCGTTGCAACAAGCACTACCGTTCGGCAGCTTCGAGGTCTTAAAGGCCTGTGGAATGACCATCCCCTACTTCTACAAGGCATGTATGCGACACGAGGCGGCCACCAAGAACTTTTGCAGGAACTTGAACTACCATTTCGCAACCTTGAAGCAATATATGACCAAGCAGCAGCTTGCAGTATACACAACCCGCAAAATTGAGACGGTGGTACAGAGCAGCATCTACCTGACCAAGATCAAAATGATTATCGACCGACTGGAGCAGAACGGCGTATGGACCGACCAGCAACAGCCACTGGTACAGGAGTTCTACACTTCGGCAGTGGGCACCATCGATGCATTTGGCAAGCAGAATAACGTGGCGCCCTATGATAGACGCATCTTTACACCCACCGGCAAGATTCTGGTGGAAATTGCAAAGAACTGGCCCAAGGAACTTGAATACGGGTGGATAAACCGGCGTATCGTGACAATATTCGATGCCGTGGATCTGTTCAGCCGGACTCGGCTTGAGCGCGAACTGCACCATATCATCATCATTTTTACCGATCACATGGTGATTCTACAGCCAACTCAGGTGATACCTATGACTAGTGCATCAGGGATCCATCGACCTTCGGTAGCAGACATTCTCATGCATTCCATGATCAATGAAATGCCCCTGCACAATATCCCCGAGCTCAAGCTAGTGGCATGGGCACGTATCGAGGACATTTACGGTGCAGAGTATAATCAATCGCGGAACCTGGCGTTGTATGCCGATGGTCAGGGCTTTCACTCGTCGCTGGACCGTAGAAGCACAAATATACGGCTATACCAGCTTGTACGACCAGATTATACAGGATCCAAGGTGGTAGACTTGATAGCGAAAGCCAAAGTGATGAATAAGACACAGCCGTTTCATCTGTTCAAATCTGTGGTGGTGCGACGTCCCGACGAGCTGACGCTGTATGCGACGGTCCATGAGTTACATGGCTATCAAGAAGAGGTTCAACGTACGCCACTGGCGATATTACTCAATATCGACAGTGAGGCCGCAGCAAAAACTGTGGAGAAATACAGTTTATTTGCGTGCTTCAGCGTGGAGTTTGTGGACCATGCTCAAGTGCGGGTTCAGGCGATTTGCAAGGCGGCGGGAATGTCGTACCAACAGCATATAGTGGCCAAGGAAGACTTCTCAGAGTATATTAATCGGCAGGCAGGGCAGTTTTACACAATGTATCTGTCTGCAGCCAACGATGCACAGGTCGACAGGCTTATTGGCAGTAATCTGCAGGTTGCTAGACATCTAGTGGAGTATGCAACCAGTCCGTCTGAAACCCAAAACGATAAACATAGACAACATGGCCATGCAAGAAAAGAAATGGTGCATAAACAGCCAGTGATTGAAGAGGAGGAGAATGAGCCAGACGCAGTGGGGACGAGCGGGGAAGTCGCAGCCGCGGCAACTGACACGGCTAAACCAGCGGAGATCTCGAATAACAGACGAAAAGTGTCACCAGTGCAATACCTGGCCAATAAGATCTCCATTTCCAAAATAAAACAACATCATAACGGAGGAACCAAGGTCGTTTCGAAAAAGAAGTCTGCGTTTAATTTTTGGTCTTCATCGCGCACGCCGACTGCCCCCGCCGAGACGTCGACCTCCACCGCGGCACCACCGACCCCTCAGGCACCAACTCTGCAGGAACAAGCAGAAAAGGTCGTGGTGAAACGCGTGAGCCACTTGCAGGTCGCTGATGCACCTCCGGCAAAGAGTGCCGAGAAAAGTGCCGTCAAGTCTCCAGATTCACTTGATCCGCGCGATTTTGAGTTTCCTGCCAGGGCAGTGGAAATCGACAATCTGGAAGCGGTTGATAGTACCGCAATATTACGCAATAAAAAGTCGTTTCAACAAATACGGGCTAAGTACGGCAATATAGCGTCAGATGACGAGGACTATGTGGACTGGGATGATGTATCTGCATCGACCAGTCTTAACGAAAACGAACAGCAAGAGCAGAAGGATGTAGATGCCTGGTACAGTGGTATGAATCAGGAGAAGGCGGATAATGATAAGTACTCGCTGAATTCGGACATGGACGAGAATCAACGTGATGAGGAAGAACCAAATACTCGCGAGGAATCTGCACGTCGGCTCACCACGTTTCTCGATAGCGACACTGCTGCAGTGGACTCTGTACGGTATTCGGATAATTCTTATGCACAACCTATGTTTGACTGTGACGAGGAAAGTGATGACACGGTTGATACTATTAACTTTGAAGACGACTTTTCGTACCTGGCGGGGCTTGTGGGAGATGAGGACACTAAGACTGGACAAGGAGGAAGTGGGGCCAGCAACATGACCCCCAGTGAATCCCGGCGACTGTATCCCAATCTGCGGGATTCGTCCATCATGTTTCTTGGCTCATATGTGAGGGAGCAAGCAGGGGAACATTCAGAGGACGATGAGGATGATCTTATTATTGAACGGGTGGTTGAGCATCATCAAGATAAGGAGGATGATGCATCTTTTTTTCTGGGAGGGTCTACGAGTTCACCGTCGTTGCATCTGGCGACATTTCAACTCCAGCTAGACCGATTGGTGGAGTTGCAGATGCAGAGTGGCGGGGCAGCACAAACACTGCGTTGGGTTCGGCATAGCGTGCTAAAGGCCTATCATGACAAGAAACCTGTAGCAGTGGCGACAGCGGCATGTATTTTTTGGACCATGATTGCTCAGCTCGAGGAATGCAAACTCCACAGCCAAGCACAACAAGATGCGTGTCGGGACTTAATAGCGACCCTGCTTGATTTGGAGTCCTTGAACCGAAATCGGACGATCGCCTAAATAATGTATAATAATATTTCTAATAATAACATAATAATGGTTGATAGGTGATTGAAAATTCAAGAATCTTTTGTTTTTTTTTGTTGAGAATGTTGGGAAAAACATTGATGAACAAAAGATAGTCGCGGTAGTCCATGCAGGGAGAGCAGACGTAAAAGTCGTTCCGGTAACTATGATGGCCGATCTTCGGCTAATTCCGGCGCTACTGCAAAGTTCCAACCCGGAATTTAACCGGCAGCGGCAGTCCACCGCGCAACCCCTACCCAAACAGTAATATTTTCGGTTACATCTTACAGAGTAGTGGTTGCATGATGGAACATGAATAGATGGCACATTAAATAATTTATTAACAAAGAGTGGTCATTATATCTTAAGGGTCGTAGCAGTAGAGTGATGATGATTACTGGCATCACTTACTTTACGACTTCGGCGGATCCGCCGTAGTCGGCCTTGCATCAAATAATAGCTACCTCGACGAACAATCACCTCGATCAGATCTTTTGAATATTGATATTCGTCGAATGTTTGACGATAGATCTCATCGATGAACTCCTTCCGCTCTTTATCGGTGGTATCTCGAATCCAGGTGCGTTCTCCTAGCTTAAAGCCTTGTGCTCGTAGAATATCCAAAATTCGTTGTTCTCGAACACGAGCCTCTTCATGATTAGCTCCAAGACCCATCCGAGAATATAGCTGAGGTAAGGAGATTCGACTTTCTGACTGCTTCCGATGCGAAGGCTTACTTGTCACTGCTGCTGCTGCTGCGGCAGCCGCTGCAGCTGCCGTGAGTGCCGGTGATGACATAGAATCACCGATATGATCAGTCAGCCGGGAAGTCGGAGAAACGGGTTCGGTGACTGCTGTAGAGGTCGAGGTTGAAGGGGAAATATAGAACTGAGGGCCCTCGGGCATGAGGAATTGTTGGTCACCCATCAAAAGCATGGGGTCTTCACCAAGTTTTGGAGCTTGCAGCTGTTCCGACATCCAATATTGACTAGCATCTTGTTGTAATAGCATTTGTTGACTAGAAGAATGATGATGATGATACGAATAAGGTGTAATAGTTGATGTGACCAGCGCATCATTTGGTGTCTGTGGCAAGATTGGAGATGAACTTGTAGATGCGGTTCCTCCATCAAAAGAATCAAAGTATCCCAATAAAAGACTATCATTAGGAGCAGTATAACTATCGGAATAATGCCTTTGATAATAGAATTCCGAGGTATTATTATTATTATTGTTGTTCATAATCATATTGAGATTATCGGAAGATTGACTATGTTGAAGATCATCCAATATCCCATTTGATGAAGGATTATTATCCAAATAAAGCCAGTTCGACATGTTATAAAAGTTGGAGAAAGACACAAAAAATGGGAAGTGGGTGTGACAATCCAATATATATATATATATGTATATATGTATATATATCGTGCTACTTTGATCAAGAAGTGCGATATGTGGGTTTCATGTATGGCGCGCTTTAAGGTTAATCCCCACAATAAGGAGATAACTGAAAAAGAAATTGGGGCTGGGCAAAAATTGCCTAAAACATGTTTGAGGCGATCGTTTCCATGTTGAGGCTCCCTGCATGACCCCTGCCAACAAATCACAAGACTAACTGGACCTGCGTATATCTCAGACCCTCTCTTTGTTAGGCGACAAGGTCCTCTTGATTGACCATATCGAGTTAATTGAAACGTTTTTTTTCACTCCAATAGATTCAAGCCATTTGATATTTGTTTTTAAGCTTCAAAATCTAACTTATCTTTTCTATTTGGGATCAACAAAATCTCTTTTAGTCGCGCGGCTCGAGCCAAAAAGCGTGCTACAATATACGCCCATGCCTCGGAGATCGGCTATTATTGGCCAATCAATTGACAGTATATGAAATGGTTGTTATTTAGCTCGGTAATTCGTGGCATTGATTTGCCGTAATGTTCAGCACGAACCAGGTTTCTTTTTAATTTTTGTTGTTTTTCTTATGAGGTTTATTTGCATGTAACGCAGCCTATGCTGCATGAATATGCACGCTTTCTCTTACTGCTAATCTTCACAGGATTGGAAACAAGAAAAATTCAATCTAGACAAAAAACAAAACCTCCACTAAATTAGCGACCCTTTTGTGCGTGCTAACAGCCTAGTAAAAGTGGAGAGACGCGGACCCAAAACGGGCGGAATTGGAAGGGTCCCTAAAGACCTGCATGTTCCGATCTTTCGCATATCTTTACCTGAATAAGAGTTGATATTTTGATAGTCAACCCCCCGCCGAACCTTACCCTTTCTTACGGTTATTACTTTACTGTTTACAACTGCCGTACTGTCGAAGAGTTATATCATGTCAAAGCAATTTCTCCGATTGGTTGGGTTGCCGACTGATCATACGGCTGAATGGTCCTCTAATCTCCCAACGGCTCATGCATGCCTGTGGCCCGGCCGCATTGGGCCGGGCCACAGGCTTATGCACCTGCCGCTTGCAGTGCATGCGCTGGTGATCGCGCCAAGCGACATCACATGTCTTGACCTGTTTTATTGTCCCACTCTCGCCATTCGCATGGTTTCCTACCTTGTTGCGAACTTTTTACCTACCCTTAGTTCGGAATGGTTTCCCACCAATTTAGCAATGTCAATGGTTAATTAACGCACCTGAAATTCGAACTGGACTCCCACCGGGATCGACAGATTGTCCATCTGTCATTTAATATTGGCCGGGCCCCTGCGCGCGGCGGCGGTAGCAGGCAGGAGCAGGGGGGGTGTGTGCCGTGCCCCCCATTTGAGATATTATAAACGGCTTTTCATTTAAATATTTTGCCATGGATATAGATGGTGGGACGAGCGCCAGACGTCAACAACCCTGATATCAGGTACGGTAGCCATGAGCTGCCGGTTCCATCAGCATTGCTGAAGTCGACCGAATACCCTTACATGTTTCTTTATTCACTCCAGTCTTCACAACAACAGGAGAATGAGCCGCCCGCAGTGGTGGCGGTACGCGTGATTGATGAAACTACAGGAGCCGTGGAGGAAAACGCCAGTGACCGTAAGCAGCGACAGCGGCTTCTCCAACTGCGCCTGTCAAATAAATCGCTTCTGTCATCGCCTCATTGGAGACTTCTTCATCGGCCCGCAGTGTACTCCCATGACGCAGTTCACTATATTCGATATAGCGTGGCTTCTCAAGAACTTATCTTCCCGGATGGATACCGCACTGAGCAGTTCCGACTCCACGTGGAACTAAACATGTACTTTCCGTTCTTGCAAGCTCGGGCCTGCACAGATCTGTATCGGCAAATCAGTGACCGATTTAACCACGACGAGGTCATGGTGGCATACCTCACCGGCAAAATCCAAGCCGCCGCATATTTTGATGCAGCCGCAGCCATTGCACGCATGGACCACCCGCCTGCAACAGCAAGGCAGTTGGAAAAGTATCACCCGCTTGTGACATTCAGAAGTAACCTTGGATGCTATGAGGCCGATGAACTTGATGCGGTAGCACATATGCGAAACTTCTACTCGGGCCCCGTCTATGTCGACGACTGCATGCTGTTGTTTTTGCGCTGGCTGTTTCTGGGTCTATGTCTTGATCCGGACACTCCTGAGTTTACTCTCGACTTTGATACTCTGCACAAAGCAAATTCAAAGACTATGGTATTTGCTTCCGAGTGGTCTACTTACCCGTTCCTGAGGCGCATGGTTGTGGCCCGTTTCAAGCAGATGAAGCTGTACCAACAACGGACTCCTCACCTACACACACAACAGCATCAAAATCAGTTCGGTGCAGGGTCCCGAAATACATCTCAATCAAGTATATCATCGTCATTGCGTTCTTCTAGCTCAGCTATACGTACTGGTGCATACTCCTCGCCGCTCACGCCCATCTCTTCTCCCTACTCAGTGCGCCGAGAGTATAGAAAGGTATCTGAGAAGGAGAGTAACGATCCACCTGAATGGAAAGAGGATTCTCATGAACGACCACCGCCAATGCAGTTTGTATTACAGGAGTTTGACAGGGAACGGCCGTATTCGATTCTTCGCAACGTGCCCAAGGAGAGCGTCTATTACTCGCAGATGCTCATGATGTGTCAAGTTTATGCACTTGAGCTTCGTGCTGGAGCACACCCTGATTGGACTCGTGCGCTGGTCGAACGGTACCCAGGGTTTGATCTGGAGAAGCTGGGTCGCATTCTCAATATCGAAATTGTCCATCCATTTGTGACGGGCGATAGTATGCTCCGTAAGCTACTTTTATTCAAGGACACCTTCATGGAAGGTCACACAGATCTTCATAACCTCATGCATTCCTATGTATTTGATCGTCAGTGTGAACTTCCGCCATTCATTAACGAACGTCGATTCTCTCTGGCCCGGGAAACCCAGGTCCCGTCGTTTGCACTTCGCCAACATGCCAACCTGCCAACTTCTGAGCCACTCGACATCGTTTCTGAATCGCCATTGCTGGCCAACATGGCACGCTCTGAACCGCTGGACATCCCCAAGATTCCTAGTGTTACTGAGGAGTATTAATTTTTTTATATTTATTTTTTCGGTTTACATTATATCATAGAAGTAATATGTAAGTTAATGGGGTCTTTCCAAAATTATTTGGAAGCGGGTTCCAGAGCCTTTCGGGCCTGATATAGAGCCTTGAGAGTCTCGGTGCCATGTTCGGGCCCACCTCGGCGAAAGTTCTTGATGATAATGGCAGCTTCATCTTCCGACATCTGATCGTCAGCCACCTTGGCTGCCACAGTAGAGTATACCTCTTTGAAGTAAGTTTCGGTGAGAACCATTTTTTTGTCGTCCACAAGCTCGAGTCCACTGACAGTGGGCTTATCACGGGGACCATAAGAATCCCAGCCTTCGCCCTTTTCGAGTTTGACGCCCAATGATGCGATATCCTTAAGGATACCATCATGATAGGCCTTAACAATGCCACCAGCATCCTCGATCTTGCGTTGTCTGTTTTCATCTCTCCATTCTTGGATAATGGCACGACGAGCACCAGTCCATCCAATTGATAACAGCGAGTCACGGGTGAGCTCTTTTTTGGAGAATTTTCCATTGACCAATGGGTTAATGGATGCGGGGTTGAAACCTCCAAGCCATATAATCAGATAGATGAACGAGGCCTTAAGGACATGGAACGCAAAGAATCCCCATTGCCACCAGATTCCACCAAAGGGGCTAGGACCGGCGTCCTCCTCGACCAATGATGGAATGAGTTTCTCTGCAATGTTGAAGATCACCGTGGTTGGGGCTATTCCTGGGGTGGGAGTGATGTATTCGGGTAAATCCAGGTAAAGCCATATTGCCAACACTGACAATACTCCAACGAACCTGGAGTAGTTGAATTCCCAAATTGGCACCAACAATTGACCCTCCCAAGCCACATCCTTGACAAGTGAAGATTGGGGGATTTTTTTAAGGAATTGTTCCTTATGAGCCTCTCGGTCAAACAATAACCCGCCTTCCGACGTGAGAAACCCAGGCTCCTTCGACACTGCAAACCCCAACGGATGAGGATTATAGAAATACGACGGCGACAATACCATTGGCATTACATCAAAGATCTTTTTCAAACTCGAAATGGGTCCTATTCCAATTTAGAATCACAACTTACTCAACAAACCCCTCTCTCTCAACAAACTTACCACTGGCAGGAACACTAAAACAATAATCCTTCTCATAATCCTCATTCATTCGAACATACACATCCATCACAGGTCCGTCATCCTCAATCTTTTCTGCCATATTATTTCAATATTCTGTCTTCTTCTTCTGTTGAGTAGAGTGAAAGAAGTGCGAAAATACAAACTTGGGGGGGCGGCCTGTGTAGTTTGCAGTCTGGTCACCCCGCATGGCCCCACATTTTGTCTCCATTCTTCCATGACCTTCCATGGATTTCCATCTCTCGTTTCGGTCATTTGCAAATCTCATAATCCCAAACCCTCGCTATCATCCAAACGAATTGTCCTTGTTTCTATTGGTCCATTATTAATCGTCGTCGTGAAGTTAATACGTCATTGTTCAATTATAAGGCTAGGGTAAGGGCTGGGGTATGAAAAATCTCCGCTGCAACTTTTCTATATATCCGGATAAATGCAATTGTATTCGTTAACGTTGGAGAAGCCTTCGGCCATTGTATGTTCTGTTATTGGGCAATTTTCTGGACGTAAGCAGCAGGAGATTATTGTTGCAAGGGGTCAATGGCTTGAAGTCATACGGCCGGATCCGACCACTGGTCGTCTGACGACTCTACTATCATACAATTGTTTTGGCATTCTTAGATCATTATCTGCGTTTCGAATAGCAGGGTCTTCTAGAGACCATTTGATCGTAGGTTCGGACTCCGGAAGGATTGCCATTCTTGAATATGATGGGGATAAAAATACTTTCACTCAGGTCCATCTCGAGACGTTTGGTAAGACCGGTGTCCGTCGAATAGTGCCAGGCCAATATCTGGCTGTAGACCCTAAAGGTCGTGCTACAATGATTGCATCTGTGGAACGTAATAAACTGGTATATGTTCTGAACCGTGACGCAGAAACTAATATTACTATCTCGTCGCCGCTGGAGGCCCATACCAGCGGTTCACTACTGTACTCACTCGTGGGCGTCGATGTCGGGTACGAAAACCCGACTTTCGCTGCTCTGGAAGTCGATCACCATCATGCCAAAGCTAAAAAACTCACCTTCTACGAATTAGATTTGGGTCTCAACCACGTGATCCGCAAATGGACAGATGACGTGGACGATTCGGCCAGTATCCTACTGCAAGTCCCCGGCGGCGCCGATGGCCCTTCCGGGGTCATTGTGGGATCCGATAATCGCCTACAGTACCGAAAACAGGACCATAAGGTGCACACAATACCAATTCCTCGACGAGAATCGGCTGCTGGCCAACTGGAACCAGTGTATATCGTGTCGTGGGTCATGCATAAAATGCGCGGAGCGTTTTTCTTCCTGGTGCAATCAAATCTAGGCGACGTATTTAAGGTGACCATGGAACATGATGGAACTAATGTGCAGGAACTAGCCATCAAGTATTTTGATACAATCCCCCTCAGTGTCTCAATCAATATCCTAAAGTCCGGGTTCATGTTTGCAGCATCGGAGAGCGGCGACCACCAGTTTTATCAGTTCAACAAGCTCGGTGATGATGATAATGAAACTTCCTTCTCATCGCTTGTCAAATATGAGGAAGTACTGTTCGAGGTCAAGGATCTAGACAATATCCAAGTCGTGGACGTGCTAAGCAGCCTGAACCCCCTATTGGGCGGCGACATCGTGAACCTCAAAAATGACGACACACCACAGATATATACACTATCAGGACAAGCCCAACAGTCGTCATTGCGCGCACTTGAGCATGGACTACCCGTAACGGAGATTGTGTCGTCCGAACTACCAGCAGTGCCCCTGGCGGTGTGGACAACCAAGGTAAAAAGCTCTGACGAGTTCGACAGCTATATTGTGCTTGCATTCTCTAACGAGACTTTGGTGCTATCAATCGGCGATAATGTAGAAGAGGTCACTGATAGCGGGTTCCTCAATGGGGTCTGCACTTTGGCTGTGCAGCAGCTGGGCCAAGACTCACTGCTGCAAATATATGCCCAAGGCATGCGACACATTGCCGGGCCCGAGAAGCAGATAAACGAATGGGCCCCGCCAGATGGTACACGAATCGTGGCTGCCACATGTAATAATAGTCAAGTCGTGGTGGCACTGTCATCTTCACGCATTGTATACTTCGAGGTTGACGACGACGGTCAACTTAACGAGTACGAGGACCACTGCGAAGTCCCCGGCGAGCCAGTATGTCTTTCAGTGGGTGATGTACCGGCAGGCCGCGTGCGTAGCTCATTTCTGGCCATAGGCTGCGCAGACGCCACAATGCGCATTCTCTCACTCGACCTCGGCACGACGTTGGAACCGCTCAGCGTTCAGGCGCTCACGGCGCCGCCGAGTGATGTCCGGCTCATGCTGATGGGCGGTCTCACCCACTTGCACATTGGCCTGCAAACAGGAGTGTACATTGTGTCGGTGCTTGATGGTGTCACAGGCGCGCTTTCGGACACCCGAACGCGTTTTCTGGGCCCGCGTGCCGTGACCCTGACGCAGGCGGCAACAGTGGGCGATGAAGACGACGCAGAGACTGTGGTGGTGGCAATGAGTACCAAGGCGTGGGTTGGCTACGTGCGAGGTCTTTCGTTCGACATGGTGCCGCTGTCCTATGCAAGCCTGGCGCGTGCATGGAGCTTCTCAAGTGCAGACTGCCCGTCGGGTGTTATTGCAGTTGAGGGCCACACACTGCGTATTTTTATGATTGATAGGCTCGGCGATAAGATGAATCAGGAGTCAACGCCGCTGCAGCTGACGCCGCGACGCATGGCGCAAAACTCGTACTCGCACAACTTCTACGTGATTGGTACTGAAAATAGAGGCACAGGCCAATGGGCGTCCTCAGTTACTGTTGTAGATCCTCTGCAGAGGCAATTGCTGCAATCTGTTGACCTTTCAGACGGTGAAGCCGCATTTAGCGTTGCCAATGTAACCTTTCACGCCGTTGAGGGATCTGCAGATCGAGAGTATCTGGTGATAGGCACTGCAAAGAACTTGAGCATGGCACCTAGTGGTGTGCGTAGTGATGGGGGTGGTCTCATTCACGTGTACGCTTACACGGGCGATGGAGATGGACTGGAGCTGGTACACAAGACGAAAGTAGACGTGTGTCCACTGGCGTTGTGTGAGTTTCAAGGTCGGCTGCTAGCAGGTATTGGACCTGTGCTGCGTATATATGATCTGGGGCTCAAGCAGCTTCTGCGCAAATCTGAGGTACATGTTCCAGGCTTTACAAGCATTGTAGCTCTCGACACACAAGGCAGCCGTATTTTAGCTGGTGATATTCGGCAGTCGTTGGCATTTGCGGTCTACAAGCCGTTACCAAATACTTTGCTGGTGTTTGCCAACGACCCCGTACCGCGCCACATTACCAGTGCTTGTCTTGTTGATTATAATACGGCCGTGGCGGGTGATAAATTCGGTAATGTCTTTGTAGTCCAGGTACCTGCCGACGTTAGCAAGCGTGCAGACGAGGATGACTATGGCACGCTGCTGAAAATTGAGCAGCTTGCACTCACGGCACATGTCTACATCCAGGACATTGCCACTAGTCTACATCGGGCTAGTATCGTGGTCGGTGGTCCGGAAGTAGTGGTATACACGGGACTACAGGGTACACTGGGCACGTTGGTGCCGTTTGCGACACGGACGGATGCCGATTTCTTCGTGCAGCTTGAGGCCCTGCTGCGAGTGCACGACCTGCCGCTGGCGGGACGGGATCATCTCATCTATCGCAGCTACTACGCGCCCGTGAAGGCCGTCGTTGATGGCGACCTATGCGAACGATTTGCCATGCTGCCCTCTAGCGCACAAGAAACGGTAGCAGTTGAACTTGACCGTACTGTACGCGAAGTGGAGCGCAAAGTGGCCGATATGCGCATCCGCACTGTATTTTAAGAGTCAGTTGTAAATATTTATTAATTGAAAAGTAGGAGAGATTATTATAAATAAGATTAGCCAAGCAGGCGACACTTGCCCATGCCGGCCTGGTGCGGGAGTCCGGCACTAAAGTCCTGGATATGGAGGTCGCCCTTGCGGTCGACGATTATAAGCACATGGCCCGACGGCGTAAAGCGCATTGCAGCAGCGCTTTTAAACCCCGGAGATGGTGATACCTCAGTAGCCACTGTGATACGCCGGTAGTCAACTACCATCCCCGGCGAGTACATAATATACACAAGCCCGCATTTGTCTAGGAACGCGACCGAGTCGCCGCGGGGCGACACCTCGACGTTATGAATTGCGGAGCCGACTTTATCGACCCGCATTAGCAATGACGGGTGATTAAGCGCAGACATGCCTGACGATGACGAGGCCGAAGGAGTCGAAATTTTGGAGTCCACAATGATGGGCGGTGACGAGTTTGCCACGGACGAAATGGCCATGTAATGGCTATTTCCAGGAAAAAACCGCACGCTCGTGATGCCTTCGTATTCTGGATCGAGCTCAACTCTCCGTGACGATTTCATGACCAACCGCGGCTCAACCGGGTTCACGACAGAAATCACCATGAATCGGCTTTCGGAGTATGTGCTACATGTCAGGTAGCAGTCGTCACTTGAAAACGATAATGTGTTGATAGGGTCCCGGTACGGGCTCGTTACTGTTACAGTCCTCATTGTGTCGATGAGGCGCTGGTTGTTGGAGGATGTGTTTGAGGAGGAGGAGTTTGGGGTGCTGCCTGCTGCCACCAGCATTGCCGGGGAGAGGCTATTGACAACAATCATCGGCTGGCTTTCTGCGCTATTTCGATCGCGGGCTACGATTGCATATGCAAACACCAGTCCCGAGTTTGATATTGTCAGGCAGTGGATGCCGAAGCTCGACTGGTGGGTATATATGACTCGGCAGTTATTTTCGACGTCGTACATTTTGACCAATCCATTAGAGCCTGCCACCACAAGCAGGGCATTACTCATTGCACACATAGGGTTTTCCCACTCCAGGTCGGGTTTGACGGTTTCATCTTGTTTGGGGGGGTACAAGAGCACTGGGGGGTCATTATAGTCGTCAGGGATTGAGTATACCTGTAATTTATGCCGTGATACAAGGGCGAATTTGGTGCCGTCTGGCGAGATGCAGGTTGAGAATTGTTGA
Source organism: Diddensiella santjacobensis (assembly GCA_030574215.1). NCBI lineage: Eukaryota > Fungi > Ascomycota > Dipodascomycetes > Dipodascales > Trichomonascaceae > Diddensiella > Diddensiella santjacobensis. The sequence continues at coordinate 697,280 of JAJMEO010000002.1, forward strand.
TTTTTGGCGTTAGAACGAGATAAGAAGTTTCTCGGTTGAGTGTTGTATAGAAATTGTTTTCGGTAAACCGGGAAACTTTTAGTGTAGTTGAATTCGCGGATTTCCGCCTCGGCTGTGGAGACTATTGAAGCTTGACGGGCTGGTGAATGTAAGGCTTGACTTATTGATGAACTTGCATCATCCATGCTATGCATCCAGCTACGAACGCTTTCGGTTCCAGCAGGGGAAGCAGGGATTTCCAACACTGGAGGGGGTAAAGCTTCATCCAATAATACCAGGGAAGCTGCAGATCTCAACAACTCCACCAATCCAGTTGTTGTGGAAGGAATCGAAGGTTTAGGGGATATCATACTAATATCGATATTCGAAGTCAAGTTGCTTATACTTGCGGATTCAACACTTGAAGAGATTAGACTCAATTCACTTGCGGTTGATTCCGATCTTAATTGAACATGATCATTATTACCAGATAATAACCCTATTCCCAACTGTTGACGTTTTCCAAGCACTTTCTGAGCTATATGTCGTAAAGGATGGATAGGCAATAATACCATACTGGAGCGACCACAAACAGGGCATTTATAATCATTCTTATCATTTTTCAAAACCGCTTCTTCTGAAACAACACATCCACATTCCAAAGTGGCATGATCTGAGAATCCATCAAGTTCGTTTTCCAATCCATTAAGGAATTCAGACCAATCCGCCAATGATGAAGATATCAAAGGTGGCCGGAGCTGCACCTTATTTCCTCCTACAAGCATACACGATTTGTTATTTTTTTTGGTTGATAGATTGAAAAGAACAAATTTAATAATATTCAATAATATTCAACATTGAATAACAATTTATTTCCTTCGATCTCCTCCTTTTTGGCCATGGATGATGATGGGATGTTTTAAGATAAACTATGCTGATAAGGAAAAACTCTCTTTGCCCGTGGAGCCCGGGGCCAGTGCGGCCAAATTCAATATGGGATGATGCCGTTAATCTACAACACGGACTTTTTTATTTTATTTGAATCAAAATACACTTCCTCTATATAATTCTTCAATCACCTGATTTTTCATCAACGTTTGATCCACGATACCTTGAACATGATGAGGAAATACTCTTCCATACCAAATACTTTCTTTACTTTCGTGTCTAGCGCCGTGAATGATGACATTCCCCGCAAATGCATGTCCACCAATATGCGAACATATGGCGATCTTGACCCCTCCAGGATTGGACTTCCCATCATAAAGTTTCCCCATTCGTGATAAGATTGCTTTAAACTCTGCCATTAATAATGGGGCTATAAGCCCACACCGTTCATCTCTTGCTTGATGCCCACATATAAGAATCATGGCTCCAGAATGAACCTCAACCCCTTCAAATCCGTCACGTGAGGCGGCTCCGCCATCTCCGCCTAAATAGATTCTAAACAGATCGTCAATCTTTTGGTGTTGTATTCGAGGGATATAAATGTTGTCTGGGAATAGGTATGCGGAACCCATACCCTCTTGCTCGGGTTCCAAATCGCTATTTGATACCAGGATTGGGGTTTCGTAGTTCGATAATCTTCGACGATTATTTGAGATGACTGATGCCAAGCTATTGGGCATGTTATCTATCCGACTAGGCCAATCTGATTGATTAATTATATTGATAATTTTTTTGCTTTACAATTCTTGAAAAAGAAGTACTTACTGGTGGTTCCGGTACTTATGACAAGATGTTTGAAATGTAAAGGTGGAGGAGGTAATGGCTTTTGAGGATCCATGAATTTGGTCATATCTGGCATACAATATGTACAACCAGTATCGATCGTGGGTTTGGGACATTGTGCTATTGTTGATACAAACCTTCTGATCATTATGAGTTGGTAGAAGTGGAATAATTAAGTTCATTCTGCTCCCACCTAGCGTGGAAACTCCAACAATTCGACCGTATTGTTTTACTTTCTGGTATTTAAGCTTGATGATGGAATATCGAAACAATTCCCGGCTGTTTGAATTATTCCCAAACCATTGACGCCGAATCAACATTTTTGCCTTCAAATTTTGACGCTGGCAGTCTGGCAGATACAACACCCATGCAGAGGCTAAAGATATTTTCGGAGCTCGGCAATCATAAATTCGATTTTGAGAATGTTGGTTTAGGTGTGCCGCCAGGGATACGTACTTGCTTACGAGAAGTGTCACAGCTAAACCAGTGGGATACGCTCCAATGGGCCTTGTCTCGACATTCACTCCCTACCGAGAATCTTCTGCAAGAAGGAGACGTGATCAATATTGATGAGGAGGAGGTTGTGTCTGAAGTTCGAGCGTTAACGCACGTGACATTAACGTTCACCGGAAAGGACGCTGTTGCTTTGACAAAAGAACAAATGCAGGAGCTTTATGGTAACCACGCGGATGAGTGCCTTGCAAAGATAATGGCTTCTGACACCTTCTCTGACGATCTATCTATTCTCACAACTAAAATTTGCGAGGCTATCATGCCTGACAGTCGAATCGGAGTGCATGACGGCCGAAACGAGCCAGATGTTGCTCAGAGTAACGATTTGCTTATCTTTGGCCCTTTATATACTTTACTGAGGGGGTACTATAGGCGTCATGGACGGACTCTTGATATCGAGAGAAGATTCAATATTGGAAACAACATTTTTCCTGACTGCTGTATCTTTTTCAGCGAGGACAGCTCAGAAGGCATTCCAAGAAGGTGCCTTCCAATCGAAGAGAAATGCACCCAAGTGAACATCGTCGGGAAGTTTGTCAGAGCGTTACGCAATGAAGATCTTGATGATGCATCGCAAGTATCCGTTGATCAGGCATTCAATGAAGGTGTGCGATCAGCAATAACAGCGCGCAACCGACATTTCTTTATATCTGACTACACCAGTAGTATTCTATTTGTGATAGACGGAGAGGTCGCGGCTGGAACCAACAGTCTTCCTGTTAAGTACTTTGTTATCGATTCTACTTCTCGTTCATTCAATGCACTTTCATGTATTGCTGCAGTAGCGTTAACTTCTCTCAAACTGGATGAGCGAGATGGCGATTCATTTGTTGACGATGTGGAGAGGTCGTTACTTCGCCACGAGACCGTAACGGATGGGCGTCAATGGAGAGGGCCGAGGAAACTTCGCGAAGCGTTGAGTGAGACGAAGGAGTGGACTAGGCGGTTGGATGTGGTGAGGAAGATGACAGGAGATAATGCCGTGATCGATATTCTCGGATCAGGGGAAGTGCGGTTCTCACAGGTGTTTCGAGTAGACACCAGAAAGTTTCTCAAATCGACTGAAAAACTGCGCGACAGATCTAGTAGAGTGGTGAACGAGAGAAGCTTGATCAAGTATCCCACGTTGATTCTCAAAGTACTGGACGTGTACTATTTCCCAGAAGATGAGGAAGGCAAGCCGATGTTCTCAACAGCACGTGAGATGTTTGAAAGGGAGGTAGATAGGTATGATAAACTTGTGGAGTTACAAGGAGAGAATATTCCGAGGCTTTTAGAAACGGGGGTGATCTGTGGAGGAGGTGAAAAAACAGTTCCGTTTGAAGGACCGTACATTCTTTTAGAAGACGTTGGTTCTGAGGTGCCAGTTATTAGCAATTTGGAGCATTACAACTTGGCAATGCACTCACTTAAAAGAATCCACAGCCATGGTATCCCGCATAAATGTATTCGAATTGGGAATATGAGGGTGAAAAATGGACGTGTATACTTATTTGGTTTCGGCGATGGTCCTGACAGGAACTCATTGAAGGAAAAGGATATTAAGTATCTTAAAGGGATATTCGCAGGGAGTGCAGCCCGATCGAGATGATTCAACTGAGGTACTTGCGTTCGCGCTGGAAATGCTGCTGTTTGAAAAATAGATGAGCGTTTTAATTCTCGCCTTCTCCCAAGTTATCTAATATATGGCGTAAATTCAAGATCTCGACGGTTATTCATGGCCATGGATTCAAACCGTTATCCAAGGACCAAGACTCCACGTAAAAAAATGTACGCTGGCCGATTTGACAAGTTTTGGCTGCGGCTTAATTGCATGGATACAAGTTATACAACTGCGGAGTTACAAAGATCAAGCCGCGATTCAAGCGACATTTTTTATTCATGGCAAGATTAGGATTATGCCAGGTTTGCAACGAATGCGAGGCTCGTTATACATGTCCAGTTTGTTCTACTGTATAGTATGTAGAGATGATTGCATTTTTATAATCAGATTGTTAATAATGTGTGATTTTCAGCTGTAAACTGGAGTGTTACAAAGCTCATAAAGTTATCAAATGCCTAGCGTCTTCTAAAGTTGAAGCAAGCATTGCAGATGTGGTAGGTGTGGTGACAGCAGAAGAAGTATCCCCAGTTGGGGTGAAGAATGAGAAATTTGAAAGGATTCTTGAGGATTCGCAAGTCCGAACTTGCTTGATGTACCCAAGTCTCAAACTTCATCTTGGCACCGTATTTAAGCTTTTAACAGATGTACAGTTCTCGAGAGAGGACACATTGGAAGGCCGTAAGGTGGTTGCATTGAAGAAACTACGGGAACTACGTAAAGGTGGACGAGAGGAAAACGAGGTTGTAGAGGAATTCTGTTCACGAGTATTGGACCTGATAGATTAATCTGCAACTAAAGCTGATAGATGTTGCAAGCACGGCCCTTGGTGCCAGCCGGCAACTTGACGCGAAAAATTTCACCACCCTTATCTGAATCTGCAGGATTGAAGTTGAAGACATCATCATGCGGATTCAGATGGGCCGTGGTTACGACTAAGTCATCACGGTTGGGGCCCGCAAACACAGGGCAGGTGACCCGCTTGGCAGGGAACTCGTAGACCTCCTTAAGCTCTGCTTTCTTGGTGTACCGTCGCAGAATGCTACTACCCCAGAATGCAATCCAAACGTCGCCATCTTCACTTACCTCCATTCCATCTGGGTCGCCCGGGTACTCATCGGGCACCTTGAGAAATACTTCGCCGTTCGAAACTTTACCGGACTCAAGATCAAATGCATACTGCCATACTGTATGCCGACGAGAATCGACAAAATACATCGTCCTATTGTCTGGAGAAAAGCCAATGCCGTTGGAGACACCCACTTGCTCCGCCAGTACTTCTAGATTGCCTTGATAGTACTGGTAAAGCTTGCCAATGTTCTGGGGATCCACGCTAAATGCATTGACTGTTCCACCCAAAAGCCGACCTCTGGGATCCACTGTGCCGTCGTTGAATCTCTTGTTCTTCTTGTCTTCCTCACTGACATGAATCTTTTGGATGTACTCGACGTTGACCTTGTCACCATTCCCGGCAACGCCGTTCAGATCTATCACCACCAATCCGTCCTCAACACCTCCAACCAGCTTCAAAGGATCGCTACTAAGGCCGATGAACCCAATCGAACTGGGTGTCTCGACCCATTTATGAGTGGCCCATACTGAGTCTTTGTCATTCTTGGAGTAGTCGACCCAATGGATCTTTTTGCCGCGAATGTCAACCCATGCCAGAGTATCATTACGTCCATCGTAGATCGGACCTTCACCAAGCCGGTCATGTGGCTCCAGAAATGTTTTTTCAACCTTGATTGTCTTTACCATTGTTTGCGTCTATGTATCAAACAGAATAGAAGCGAGAGATGCGGTTTATAGTTTCCCCCACTCCCCACTTGTAGCCCCACGCTTAGATCATATAAGCGCATTCGGTGGGATTGTCGGGGTCTTACTACAAACTAAGCTCATGGTGACAGATTTTCGCATCCATTCATAATTCAATTTTATTCAATTGAAGTTGATTGACAAGCAATGAGCCAATGAGCGAATCGTGGCGGACGTAGGCTGCGAGATGCAAGGCGGCGGTACGAAAAACGCGGATCCGAGACGTTTGACCTTGAATTATCGCTAACGCTCAATCAAAAAACGTGAAAATAGAGTGTCGCACGTAGGGTTTTATAAACTTTTGTAGCCGTGCAGGGCGAAAAAGACCGTTAAATGTCATTTGTAACGCCTTTCTGATCAGCCTCGTTAGAGCCGCCGATTTTCACGGATGCTACCCAAATAGGAAGGCTTCTATTACCAATCGAATGACGCATAGAAGCTTTTTTTCTCGTGGTGACGGTTCTCGGCAGCCGCAATTCCGGAAAGAGACTTTTTTAGCTTGTTTCTCCGCTGCACTTAGTAATCCGCACTCTCGGAGCCTCACCAACCTTTATTATAAGATCTAGTTCCTTGTCCCGATTAAATTCTTTCGCTCCAAAAAACTCAATTATCAGCTATGTCTTCAAGTACACAGGATTACGATGAAAAGCCAGAAGACTTTGATCCTCTTGATTCACAAATGCCACCAGTAGCGGCGGATGGCGGCGAGGAGGGCGAATTCTATCCCGAGGCCCTTTATGCCCATGAGACTGAGCAGGACCCTGAGATGCAGTTAAGACGACCAAGCACTGCATCTTCATTTTCTCGCGAAGAACAAGACTTTGTAAGTCGTGTCATGAGTCAAAGGAGCAGGCGGGCTTCAACTGCACCAATTCCATCAATGGGAGGTGGTAAGGAATTCCCTCCTCTGCTGCCTGAAAGAGAAAGCTACCGAGTAGATTTCGACGGCTTGGACGACCCGAGACATCCTCACAATTGGGACGTGAAGCGTAAAATCCTCATTGTTACAATTCTCAGCTACACAACCACCACCTCAACATTTGGATCTGCTATCTTCTCAACCGCAACACAGGCCATCTCAGAAGAATTCCACATCGGAAGCGTGGTTGCAATTCTGGGAATCTCCCTCTACATTCTGGGATTTGCATCAGGCCCTATTCTATGGGCACCTGTGTCTGAGATCTATGGGCGGAAGTTACCGATTGTTCTTTCTATGTTGGGGTTTACGCTTTTCAATTTCGCTGTGGCCACTGCTAAGGACGTCCAGACAATTATGATATGCCGGTTTTTTGCTGGTTTCTTCAGTGCAGCACCATTGGCAGTGGTCGCAGCTGCATTTGCTGACATTTTCACTAACGACGGCCGTGGAAAGGCCCTGGCTGTGTTCGGTGGTACTGTGTTTTGTGGCCCTGCTGCTGCTCCGTTCATTGGCGGCTTCATTTCTAACTCCTATTTGGGCTGGAGATGGACTATGTACTTGACAGGAATCATGAGTGCATTGGCCCTTGTCCTTGACGTTTTCTTTTACGAGGAGTCTTACCACCCTATCATTTTGGCCAGAAAAGCTCAAGAAATTAGAGCCCGCACTGGTAACTGGGGTGTTTATGCTCCACATGAAAGCTTAGAAATAGACATGCGCGAACTGGTGACAAAGAATCTCAGCAGACCGCTTGTGATGCTTTTTACTGAACCCATTTTGTTTCTCATCTCCATTTATACCGCTTTTGTGTATGGAATTCTTTACTTATTTCTGGAAGCCTATCCCATTATTTTCGCAGAAGTACACGGATTCAAGGGCGGCGTTATCGAGCTGCCATATATTGGTGTCTTTACAGGCATGGTGCTAGCAACTCTAACTATTGTATTTTATTTCACCCCTGTCTACAACAGGAAGGTTGCTAAGAATGGCGGCAAGCTGATGCCTGAAGAGAGACTTCCCCAGATGGCAGTCGGAGCAATCATTTTTCCCATTGGAATGTTCTGGTTTTTCTGGACTGGTAACTACGCCTCCGTACATTGGAGCGTACCCGCCGTCTCGGGGGTATTTAGCGGATTCGGATTAGTGGCCATCTTTCTGGCCTCGATTCTCTACATTGTCGACTGTTACCTACTCTTTGCTGCATCCGCTCTTGCCGGGAACACGTTCATTCGTTCAGGCTTTGGTGCTGCATTTCCTCTGTTTGCAGGTCCTCTATTCCATAATCTGGGAATCAACTGGGGTGGTACTCTGGTCGGAGGTCTGGCTCTAATCATGGTTCCCGTTCCATTCTTATTTATCCGCTACGGCAAACAACTTAGGCAGTCGTCAAAATTTGCATTTGACCTCTAAGTTTTATTTTATTATTCATGATAACGTTATTACTATGTACATAAATCAATTCTATTTGGGGAGGATTTTAACTTCGTTTCATAACCATGTTGCGAATCTCGTGTAAGTAATCCCGATCAAATGTCTCGTCACTAGGAAACCAGTCCTTGACCTTGCGGGACCACCGCTCGTCCTCGTGTTGCAGTTTCTTGATAAACTCGCTTGATAGCGTAAATTCTTGGCCAATGGCAACCTCTTCGTCGGCAAAGGAGTCGTCATCAAGACTAGCACGATGTTGCGCCGGGAACCGCTGTGACTGACTTGTACGTAGCTTGCTTCCAAGCCCTCCTCGCGACGAAGTGGACGCCACTTCAAGATCATCAAGCCCTGCAAACGGGTCTTCCTCATCTTTAGAGTCTTGGTCGATATTCACCCAGCACATGCGCTCGGGATCAAATACCATGTTCCCCACCACCTGCACGCCTTTATTGGACTTGAATGCAATAAGTCCCGGCGTCTTCGTGCTGATGGAATCGAACTTACGGAGCTCAATATCATTGCCCTCCCATACAAACTTGTTAGGGTTAAAAATCATCTCGCCGCCCTGCTGGCCCTTGACTATCTTGGTGTTAACAGGCGCCGAAAGCTGTTTGATAATAAAGATCGGCTTGCCATCGCGCAAGCGGTGGTCACGACGGTTACTAATTTTTTGCGAGCTTGACTTGGTATGCTGCCGCACCGTAGACTTGATGCCTTTCTCTCTAAATTTCTCGAGCGAGGGGGAGGGTATCGAAAGATGGGTTCCACGGTTTGATAAGCGCTGCGGGGTCGCAACGTATTCCTTATCTGTCGGCAGTTCGTCCAGAAAATCCAGCTCTGTGCCATCGCCAAACACGCGGTTGGCAATCTTGCCTTTGGTGAACTTGATGCGATTGCTTGCGTTGCGCGGAGGGGACATCTGAGGCAAAGGAGCATGTTTAAGATTATGCATTGATTGTACCGGTCTCAGCTTAGAAGCCGACGGAATTCGTTTCCGTGGAGGTGATCCCATAACATCCTTCACTGGTGCCACAGCTCGCGTTAATTTCGGTGGTGACATTGCTAGGGCTTCTCCAGATACAAATCGCGTGGTTTGGGGCCGCCGCAGCTTTGAAGACATCTCTGCATGCCGCAATGCTGGCATTGAGCCCTTGACTTTGAGGGTGGACGAAGGCGGCCGTTGCTGTTGCTGTGGTAGTTGAAGATTTGTCGTAGACCGGCTGGTGGTATATGCTGATGGCCGGTGCGTTGCAGGTCTATTATTTTTAAACACGACATTTCTATGCAAAGTTTCTTTTGTGGCATTGCCCAAGAGATCTCCATTGCCAAGTTCAAGTCCTTCAAGAAAATCGTCATTATAAATGTCCTCTTCAGGAACTGGTAGGTGATGAAATGATTTTGTGCTGTGGATTGTGTCATACTTATTTTGAAGATTTTGAGCCAAGGAATCCGCTTCTTTACGTGCTTCATCTTCTGCTTGCCGCTTATGTTTAACGAGTCGAGCAACAAGATCTATATTTTGATCGGGGATATCTGCAAAGCCGAGCATAAAGTCTTCTTTCTCGGCGTCGCTTTCGTCAAACGAAGTCGACCCTGTAGTAGAGGATGCCAGCGATTGCCGTGACGCAGCACCAAACTCGAGACTTTCACCAAACGACTCACAGTCGTCCTCAACATATTTCCTCGACTCCATATTCTTAGCAAGCTTTTTATCCAGATCCATTATATCATCCGACTGCAGATCAAATCCTTCTTCTACGTCCTCAGCTGGTGGCTGGAACAACTGCCCCGATATCAGGTTGTTATCATGTTTATCGTAGTGTTTCACAGTCCCGACCATTTTGTGAGGAAACATATTTGGCCTCCGTAGCTGCGATGCTGTAATTGTGCTTTCAATCTCGAATCCTGTATCAAACCCTTCCTCTTCCATATCGTCAGAGTAGCGATCCACTGGTGGTTGTTGTTGTCGCGTCTTTTTTAACGTGAGACTCGACATCCGTACCGTCAGATTTTGTCGACTATCGTCCCCATCACTATCAATGAACTCTTGAATTATAGGGTCATTGCTAGAGTTCACAGCAGGCCGTTGAAAGAACCCACCACCATCATCACCACCACCTAACGATGATACCGATGAAAGAAAATCCATGTCCGCCCCATCATCATCACCAAAATCTTTATCCCAATTTTCTACCATTTCGCTGCTTTTGAGGTCTACTTTCCCTCTACTCATTCTGGCTCACCGTTGATATAAATATGATTTGTTTTGATGCGCGCGCGTTTGTACTTATCGTGTTCACTAACAATATTAAAAATAAATTCGTTGCCACAGAAACCTCAAGCACGTCACGTGAAAGATTAAATTTCAATTTTTCTAATTTTTCAAGTTCCAAATTTCAGATTTTCAACTTCCGTTACCATAGTAACCATTTCACGTGACCTATCGGTGAGGCTTAAATTTTTCATGTGCAGATAATGATTTTTTCTTCGTAGTGGAGAAATATAACAAAATTGTATACAGTATCCAACCAAACAATGACGGACGGAGAAGTTAAGGGTGAGGTGGTCACACCTTCTAAGAAGAAGAGTGATACACCCAAGAAGAAGGGAGTTGATAAGCGAGGCAAGGTCAAGTTATCGAAGAAGGACAAAAAGGCCATTAAATACAAGCAAAAGCATGGAATTCCGCTTGATGAGACAGACGAGGCTAGGGAGAGACGAGAGGCTATTGATCTGGAAAAGAAGAGAGAGGCCAAGAAGTTAAAGAAAGTTAAGTATAATAAGGAGACCAGAAAGGAAATGGTCAAGAGAGGCCCACGGTTTTTACTGTTTGTGGGGAATTTACCATATGAATGTCCTGAAGAGGATGTTCAAGAGCATTTCAAGGTTGCGGCTCCAATGACGGTTCGAATGCGAAAGGGATTTGCGTTTGCCGAGTTCGAGGGTCAGGATGCCAGTCGTCGTATGAACGTCATGTTGAGAATGCATCATAGTACGTTTAAAGGGCGACGGATCAATGTGGAGCTTACAGCTGGAGGAGGAGGCAATTCCGCTCATCGGGTTCAAAAGCTGAAAGAGAATAATAAGAGGTTGGAAACGGAACGTTCCACTCGAATCACCGAAGAAGCGAAGGTTGCAGCCGAGAAGAAGGAGAAGAACAATAAACGAAAGCGAGATGATAATGAAGAGGAAGATAGGGATAATGCACCGGAGATCCATCCCTCTCGACGAAAGTTCGTTCAAGAATAAAAAGGGTTATTCTTCTTTTTTTTTATTAAACATATTATAGAGCGTATCTAAGCGAACCAAAGCCAAAACAAAAAAAACCTACATGACAATCCAACAACATAAAAACTTGGTTAATTAGATAATGATGCATTTCTTCTGTTTCTTCTTCACCTGTTGTGGAGATAGAACGGCACTAAACCGGTTAGAACAAAAACACATTAATCTGAATGCAAATGGACTTACTGAATGGCTTCATCGAAAACAGTCTTCAAACCTTTCTGGGTCAATGCAGAGCATTCCAGATACTTGACAGCATTGATTTCCTTGGCCACTTGCATACCCTGAGCATATGTAATAGGAGTCTGACGTTTTTCTCGGAGTTTCTCGATCGTTTCTCGATCTTCACGTAGATCCAGCTTGGTACCGACGAGAATTATAGGTGTATTCGGAGCATGGTGGGTTATTTCCGGATACCATTTTGTTTTCACGTTTTCAAATGATGGAGGGCTCACCAATGAAAAACAAATGAGAAACACTCCTGTTTGAGGATATGACAATGGTCTTAAACGATCATAATCTTCCTGTCCAGCAGTATCCCAAAGCCCTAGGTTGATGGGTTGAGAATCAACCATAACATTGGCCGAATAGTTGTCAAATCTATCGTCATTTGTTTTGTTAGTATACCATCCTGTCCTTGACTTTGATGACTTTCAAAATCAATACTTACACAGTGGGAATATATTCACCCGGAAATGCATTGGTTGTGTATGAGATTAACATGCATGTTTTGCCGACGGCACTAAATATCCATTTAGATCCTTGAACCTTTGGGGTCTATAACATCATACTTACCCATCGCCAGTAATGACACACTTTATACTCTGCATGATCTTTTGTAATGGTTATTATGCCTTCAAAGTTGATTGTAGCCGACTTGTTTGGCAAGATATATCGAAATAAACCACTTAAGATCCAATTAAATAGATAATCAAATAAATCACTGATTGGTATTTCAAACGGCTCGGATTGAAACTGTATGTTGAAAAACGATCGAACCGGGGATTTGGATGTTATCTGTTATGATTGATATTCACACGACCTCCTTAGATTAAAGTTTCTCCGGTAATGAAAAACAACTGTCAAAACCTCCTTTATAGATGCGATCGGAAAGAATTCACTAATTCCCAAAAAAAATATCCTTGTAATATATTAGAATCCTCTTTTTTATCGCCGAGATTCTATCCTGGTAATGAAATATTCAGAGTTCCTGCTGTGGTTTGGCCTACAAGAAAATTAAGGGGTTGTGAGTAATTTGTATCCCGCAGCCTCTCGGAGTCGGACTTCGAGTCTTCGACCGCTCGGAGTTGATTTGGAACCGTCAGCTAACTGTAGATTGATATCGATTTAATAATGTTGCAGAGAATCTCCATGTAAATATTGCTATGTGACTGGAATCGTTCAGTTTGCGTAACCAATGCTTCTTGGGGTTATACGGACTAGATTATTAGACATTGCGAAACGTCTTGAAGCACTTTTACATTTCAAGTTCATCATTAATGTGCAACCTTAAAGCTGCATTTGGCTTGTGGCAATAGTAATTATTAGTATTGATGGCTTTTATTGGATTCGGATTTGCTTGCAGAAAATGTATTTATAAAAGTGCTGGTGGTCTATCACTAGTGTAATAGATAAATATTTAGCTACCTCTTTTGTAAGGATGCTTGTCGGAGGTTTGTTCATTGCTGCCCTGGCTGAAACTATTTGTCATAAAGTATTTGAGATTGGTTAAGCTCAAGTGCAAATCTCACCACAATGCAAATAAACCAGGTTTAACAAGGAGTTGGCTTTTTATCAAGGCATTACATAAAAGTGTTTGCTCGTATTCTGCGAACTGGGAGTGGATTCTGAGTGAAAAGTGACATGACATGTTAATATTGTACGTAGTAAGGTCTTATGACGCCTGAATGACCTGACGTACTTCGCCTCCAGTGAGCATACCAAATAAACATGTTCGCAGGACTTTAGGAAATGATCTAGTTTGGTTATCACCGCCTTTTACATCTCGGGGTTCATGGAGAGCTGTTTTATATCTCAGTCCACTGTGTTATGATTTTCATAGTATAAGTTCAAGTCAGTTTCCTAATACAGAGCATTAGAAGTTGATAATCAATTGTCTAACAACGAAAGAACTGATTCAAAGCCCTAAACTGGTGCCCAGCTGTCAGTTTCAATGTTCAAGCACTCTCGCGATGGGGCCTGTGCGGCGCCCCTAACAAGGAAAAAGAAAGCTTATAGCCTATAGGCCACGAGAAGAGATAGCCTACAATACAATGGCGGCAAGACCACAGTAAGTCAACTGAAACCTAGAACGATTTTATATATATTATATATGAGTGCTCCTGTGTTTTAATATTCGGATAATATAGGATTCTATATGCTCAGATGATTGGAAGGAAGGCATCAAATAGACAACGGAGGTTTTATTTCAAAAATATGGCTTTAAATATTCAAGACACGGTAGAGAGTCGGAGCTGTTAAGGATTTGACTGGGAAATTTTTTGACCTGCTGACTGCCTTGATACAATAATTGAAGTGTGATTCATTTGCGAGGCAATACCTCACAAGCTTTGAGGATAATGAAGTTGCGTGTACATCCTACAAGTTAGACTTAATCATTGAGTACTTTGTTGAGAAGGTATTAACATATCATTATTTTTAAATTCTGTTATCTAGCAATTTTAAAGTGAAAAATAGGACCGTTGTTTTCACAGCGCTTCGAGTCTTCGACATAACGATGGCTAAACGACCCCTCTTTTAAAGATCAATGAACCTTTCAAACAACAATACATTCCAGCCAGCCAACCAATACACTAAGCTACACTCTATAATTAATATACTTATATCTTCCTATATGGTAGCTGGCTTTTGGTTCTATGTGGTGGTAATCCGATGAGTTGGGATTACCCTCCAGTCCAAGTACGTCACCAGCAAAATGATTAGGACAAATTGCTGGAGTAAAAAGGAAGAATGGCTTTTTTTAGGTATAACTGGAGCCTATCAACAGAAAATCTCGAGAGGTTGTAATTGCTTACGGTCCAAAATAACCAACATTGTTGAAGAAATCAACAAGATCGGTTTAATAAACGCGTTCCATTGGTTCATATAATCATCATTTTATTCACTTGGTTCTGAGGATTTTTTGATGCAAGGGGGTTTTACTAGAGAGAGTTTAAGCACTAGAAGGAACTAAGAGAAATAAAAACCTAAAACTATCATGGATTCAAGGTCAGTATCCGTGTCATCCACGGTCCCTGCTCCTGCGGCCAAATCAAGACAAGTGTCTACGGCCAGTACAACTTCGACAGTAATTGTTGGAGGTGGAGGAACTGCGCCGCCTGCTGGTAGCAAAGATGCGGGGAAAGTTACAACTTCTGGTTATTTATTAGAGGACCCCAAGCTGAAGGATATTCTTTTATCAGATGTAGGGGTTACTTCTTTACTGGGAAGGTTAAAGCAGAGTATCATTTCCACCAAGGAATTCTCGGCTTTCGTGAAGAAGATTGCCATTCTGGAAGGTGATCATCTTGCATCATCGAAAAAACTGTCCCGAAATACTAGGGATGCTGTCAAGAAGCCCGAGGCTCGACAGGGGACATTTGTAACGCAATTTGAGGAAATTATTCGCGTTAGCGAAAGACTCAGTGACGTTGGTAACTCATATGTCGCGTCCCTTCATATCATGCATGACGAATTGAGCGAGCTGGCAAAAACAGTTGAAAAATCAAGAAAAACTGTAAAAGAAGCATGCCTAAGAAATGAAAAAAACGTTACTGATGCCGAACAACAGGCTGAAAAGGCAAAGGCAAAGTACGATGCCCTGGCGGAAGAACTGGAAAAAATGCGCATTGGTGACCCCACAAAGAACAAATTCGGTTTCAACAAGTCCCGAACACCCCAGCATGAAGAGGAGCTACAGAAAAAAGTTGCGCAGGCAGAAGTAGACTTCCAACAGCGAGTCGACAGCGTGAAACGATTGCGACAAGAACTACTCACCCGACTGCGACCAACTAGTGTCAAGCAGCTCAAGGACCTCATCCTTGAAATCGACTCTGGCCTATCGCTTCAGCTGCAGAAGTATGCGAACCTCAACGAAACCCTCGCTCTAAACAGAGGCTTCATAATTTCTCCTATTAAGCCGACCGGCTCAACCACTGGTGGATTGCCGATGCGAGATGTTGCTGCAAAAGTCGACAATGAACTTGATTTCTACAATTTCGTCATTGGCATTCCGAAATCAAAACGACTCAATCGCCCTCAGGTGGAATATCAGAAACACCCATCTGTTACATCTGCGTATGGGATGCCGAAAACTTCGCCTCCTGCCCAGCAGTTTCAGTCACATCAACGCAATGACAGTGGCAGTAGTGGAACAAACAATAATGCTGTTGGTACTCCTATTGTTCCAACCACCAGCATAAAATCGCCGCAGATTGGCAATCCTCTGACCCCTACTGCAAGCACCGCGACGCAGAAAAGCTTGAATCTGGGCGGTATCGCTGCCGGTGCTGCTATTGGCGGGGTTGCGGCGGCCACTGCAGGTGCCGGTGCTGGTGTTGGCGCTGGACCACTACCTCCAACCCTGGACCCCGCGAGATCCTCGAGCGTTGCCAGTACGAACTCTGGTCCAATGTCGGAAACAGGACCCCGTGATTCAAAAAACTACCCACCGGGAACGTCGACATCTATGCCTGTATATGGTTCTCCGTTGGACGAATTACTGGATTATGAGGAAGGGACCGTACCTAAGGTTGTTTACCAGTGCGTTCAGGCTGTTGATAACTTCGGTCTTGAAGTTGAAGGAATCTATCGCACTAATGGTAATAATATACAGGTGCAGGAAATCAAACGACTATTTGATCAAGATTCGAACTCAGTTGATTTACTGCATCCCAGCAACAAGCTGAATGATATTCATAGTGTTGCCTCTGCTCTGAAGCTGTACTTCAGGGAACTTCCTGATCCTCTGCTTACAACTGAGTTTCATAGAGAGTTTATTAGCGCTGCTCAGATTCCTAATGACACTCAACGACGAGATGCCATTCATGCCGCGATCAACAAGTTGCCGGATCCGAACTACACGACTCTGAGATATTTAATTTTCCACCTTTATCGGGTTCAAGAGAGGGAAGCGGTTAACCGCATGTCGATCGTTAATCTGGGAATTGTATGGGGGCCTACCCTGATGGCTACTGATTATAATAACGTGGGAGAGATGGCTGTGCAAGGCAAGATTATTGAAACAATTCTTATCAATGCCTATGTAATATTTGATGCTGAGTAATTGTATTTTTATCTATAACTACCCCAGAAAAATAAATGAAAAAACCCCTTTCACTATGGTTGTTTATAAATATCGATAACTATCGTTGTCTTCTCTCTCCAGATAATCTCGTTCTAGCAGGCTCTCAATATTCTTTTTGATATCGGCCATATCTAGTGTGCCTCTTTCTTTGGTCTTGGCAACAGTCTCCTGGACGAGTTCAACATGCGTGAGCACCTTACGAGCTTTCATGATGCGAATTATCGTGGCCTGGATTTCCATTTGACGATCACGAATGATCTCTTTCCGAGTCTCTTTCTTCTCCTCCACCGCCTGTTCCTTGGAATGAACCTGGTTAATCTTGAGCCTGAAACCTTTATCCTGGAACTTGAGGTTGACCTTGAACTCGTCCGTCTCACTCACGGTTTTTGTCTTTGGCTCCTTCGACAAAACCTTGAGCTTACCACCCGAAAGCGCCTGGAGTGTTCGCTTTAGTGTACCATCGTCTAACCCAGTTCCCATCTTTAGAGACCCGTATGTAACAGCGTCATTGTCTGCGACATCATTGAACTGCAATAAGATAACCGATTGCAATAAATTCATGCTTAGCTCTTTCGTTCCCAGAGGAAAATCCGCTTTCACAATGCAGTTACCCAAAAAGTGTTGCCAAGACAGTTTCCTGCCTTCCTGCTTTGATAAGTAGTAGTCTTCAAATTCTGTCTGATAACTCATCATCTCGGGCGGAAGAGTAACCGCAACATCCGGATACGTCGGCCACTGACCCTGGGTAAGTATGCTAACTGAGAAATTGATGTCCTTGGATTTGTGAGATTCCGAGGACTTGAAGTCACTGACATGCGTTCGGGACGTAGACATGTCTTTAAGCATGCATTCCAGGTGGTTCGTGAACACCGATCCACACTCGTTCTTAAAAACCGAAATCATCTCTTCCTCATTTTCCCAGCTCTCGACTTTGTTCTGGAGCAAACGCTTAGCAAAATCCTTTTTGTAGAAAGCCTCAAATACATCCTTGCCCTCAATGAATCTAAAAATCTTCATTGCCTGGCTGATTTGTTTAGACCGCTCGGGCGCATCTAAATTAGACCGTTTGACAGAGCCAGAACTCAGCAACTCGTCCATAAACTTGGCGAGACGTTCTGCAAAAAGATTCGGATGCGAGCCATTGATAGTGTTCTCCAAAACTCGGTCAATCATATTCTTTACCTTAGTGGGATGTATTGCATCAGTCTCGCTATCTTTTGAATGCTCAGGCACATCGACAAGAACATCGAGCAATCGGATAAAGCTGCGAACAACATCAGTACCCTTGATAGCCTCCAAGTCTCTTAAATACTCCGTCCCTCGACTGATGATATATTTCTCTAAGACAGTTTCCATGCCTGTCTCTTTCTGGACATGGCTGGCAGTTCGATATAATACCTCGTATAGTTCCCATTTATTTGACGCATCGGACTCGAGGAGGTCAGGCAACTCTTTTTCGATAAGAGATCCTGCAATGTTGACAAAGAACGTTTCCTCAATAAATGACACGGAGAATGATTCGTCTTTGATTTCCTTTGAAAGAAGTTCCACCAATTCTTCTTCGCGGCTTATCTGGGATCGAAGCATATCTGCGAACGTCAGAATATTGGTCTCAAGGTATGCATTTGGCAGTTTGTATCTCTTTGCCGAAGTCATGAAGCATTCCGACACTCTGCTTTTGAAAGGGGGCAGGTTTTTAAATAGTTGAGCTAGGTCCTTGATTGCGGTAATACCATCATTGTCGCCATTTCTGAAGCTGCTTGTCAGATACAAGAACTCGTCGTCAAGTATATCTTTGTGCCCTTGTATAGATAGAATTTGTAATGTAAACAACTCCACGCCGACACTCCATATGGAGAGTTTTCCGTTCCCTTTACTGTTGGTGTTTGCTTTAGCATTGAGGTAGCTGCGGTCTAGGTAATAGAATATATTGCGTATCAAAGTCACCTTGGCTGACCAATGGTTCCATAACTGATAGGCTAAGCGGGAGAAAAGCGAATCGCCAGAAAAGGTACGCCTACTTTTGGCCATTGCTTCATCAAGGGAGCTTCTTAGGGTTGTTGAGCAATAGCCATTTAAGAGATCCCAGCACATGTGCCATAGCTCTTCTGCTTTTTCGTAACGGCATAAGTTCTCAACCCCACGATATAGTTCTTCTTGAGAGAAATCCACTTTCCCATCTTCCAAAATTGATTTGATTGCTTTACTAAGTTTTGCGGTGGTTTCTTCGAAGTATTTGTTTGCGGGTCGGCCATTTTCTATAGATCGGGTATATCTAGCATTCCTTATGACCAGCTTCTTCGGCTTTGAATACAGTAAAGCTGTTCCAAGAGGCTTTTTATTGACGGGTTGGATTCCATCGCCTAAAGCTGGAGCATCGATTTTCAACTCCGGGCCTGGGAATTGTCCATACCAAAATGGGGTTTTGATATCGTCTCTGGAATCATTCATAGCCACATCAGTAGTAATAGATGAGGAATCCATTGCGATTATGTGATCGTTTGGTGTTTTCTTCGACTTTGAGTTTTTGACAAATGGCAAGGTAGATTGCGAAGAAGCACGACCTTTAGCGGCTTTAAGCTTCTTTATAGGAGGTTTTGACGATGATGAAGCAGAATCGGGACTTTGATTATTCGCCTTTGAGGCGCGCTTCTTTGGCATTCAAAATATCTATCAGACCTGAATTGATGAAGGGCCTTCAAAAATCAAAATGTCAAGAGTAACCCCCAGTCAGACCTAATATTAAACAAGCACCAAGAAAGTAGTAGCAGGAAGTGGAGGAGGTGGTTATTGGGAGATTACTATCTAACGGGGGTTTTTGACGCGCGTTGAGAAAGCCGCATAAACTGTCTCTATAATCGGCAACTTTACGATGATCAAAATGTTAAAAAAGAGAGAGGAAAAAATTATAATACAAAGAATTCAGTTTTCTTTCTTGAACTGAATTCAGAATAATTATATTCATTTTTTTAGAATTAAAGATACATTATGGGAGATTTAGTCAAATAGACCCATGCCCATGTCCTCATCAGATTCTTCCTTAGCCTCTTCAGGCTCCTCTTCAACAGCAGCGGCAGCACCACCGGTAGAAGCACCACCAGCAGCAGCAGGAGCACCAGCACCACCAGTTGGAACAGATGCCAACTTTTGGGTTCCCTCAGCAATGAGTTCGGAGATATCCTTACCCTCGAGTTCCTTCAACAAAGCACTGACACGGTCATCTTCAACCTCGATTCCAACAGAAGACAGAACAGACTTAATGTCAGAGGCTGAAGGAGAGGTGTTACCACCAGCAGTCAACAAAAGGTAAGCGGCAAGATATTTCACTAATTCATAAAAGTTAGATCATTATATCCAAAGACTATAGAGTGGAAGTTCATAGGGCATAACCCGAACTCCCTATTCATAACCAATCACTTACTTTCAAAAGAATTTCAAAAATTGGTTTTTGTAAAAAATCAAAGACGAGAATAATCACGATTTAAGCTATTCAAGCAGACTATTCTATGAAGAGAAAGAGAGGAAAAGATGAAAGTTTCAATGTCCCTGAGGAGTTTGGGAGATGGACCATAATTTACGCCGGTACCCTAGGGCTCAAGCCCTAATTTGTATCTCCCAATTTAAACAGTCACCAATAGATTACCGCGTATAATATTGTCCACGTCCGAAATTAGGCGTGCATTTGAGAACGGTTATCACGGCAGACAAACCCCACCACTCTAAGTTCTTGTTTTTGAACGATTTACACCGACACCAACCAAATTATTCACAATGGCTGATAACCAGGACCAACAGGCTATTGATGCTGCTGGTAAGTTATTTTAATCTTAATGGATGATGGAGCCAATGTGAAAGAATCCTCTTTCAATCAGTGGGAAGTTTTGCGAAAACCCGACATGGATCGTAAATGAAATTCTTCGACATGAATGAAAGAGAGAAACTCAAGCAAAGCTCTATAATGAATGTTGGTCATACTAATACTTGTAATTTAGAATTAAAGAAGAGAAGATCATTCAAGAAGTTCTCGTTCCGAGGAGTGGATCTTAAGGATTTGCTTGAACTTCCTCTTGAGGACTTCAGCGATCTTGTCCATGCCCGTGCTAGAAGAAGATTCAAGCGGGGTCTTAAGAGTAAGCCAATGGGACTCATCAAGAAGCTCCGTATTGCCAAGGTCAACACTGTTCCCAACGAAAAGCCTCCTACCGTCAAGACCCATCTACGAAACATGATTGTCATTCCCGAAATGATCGGATCTGTTGTTGGTGTCTACAATGGAAAGGTCTTCAACCAAGTCGAAATTAAGCCTGAGATGGTTGGACATTATCTCGGTGAATTCTCAATCACATACAGACCAGTGGCTCATAAGAGACCCGGTGCTGGTGCCACTTCTTCATCACGTTTCATTCCTTTGAAATAAGAATTCAAAACCTCATTTAATGTATTTGTATACAAAAAAATATATATGACCCTCTTATTGTTTCGTTGGTATTGTCCAACTTTATTTTGTATCGGAATAGATTTATTTCATTTCGTTAACTCCCTCAAACCAAACAATCTAATCTATGCGACGAACATTTTCTGTAAAACTGACCCCAGAATATTAGAGGTTACAATAGATGTGTCGTAAAAATCATCGGGATTGGGTTGACCATTCTATATATTTTACTCTCAGGTCATTATAGATCCACTGCATACATGTGTCAAATCTGAAACATTAACGGAAGGGAATCCGATAATCTTTTTGAAAATCGTTAATTGTAAAGAACCAGACCAGACCGACTATCGAGACTATTAATTTTGGTTTTGTGAGTTAATCACAGCCTCTCATGGGTTCAAATCCTACAGCAGGCTGAAAGTCAATTCTGACTTCAGAGCACGTCGCTAGTTTTACAATGGGATCCTATTAGACGTCTTAAGATTCGGATCATTTATTTCGTAGGGCACTTTAGATAACGCGTAAAGAACACATTTGCTATTTCATGAGTGAACTGTAAACACAATATTTACATATTGAACATTTTGAATGTAACATGACTTTGTGAGGTTAAAAGGTATGCTTTCTGATGACCGTTAATAAAATGCTTCAGCTAAATCATTTCAATCGGCCCGCACTCCCTGACATGACTTCATAAGCTTAAGAAACCTGATGTCCTCTTTCTTCAATGAGTTCCTGTCAGGATCATCTCCGAAATCAAATATGTATACGCGTCCATTTTTAACCCTCATATTCCCAATTCGAATACCTTTATGCGGGATACCATGATTATGGATTATTTTAAGTAAGTGCATTGCCAACTTGTAATGCTCCAAATTGCTAATAACTGGCGCCTCAGAACCAACGTCTTCTAAAAGAATGTACGGTCCTTCGAACGGATCTGTTTTTTCACCTCCTCCATAGATCACCCCCGTTTCTAAAAGCCTCGGAATACTCACTCCTTGTAACTCCACCAGTTTATCATATATATCTACCTTTCTTTCAAACATTTCGCGTGCCATTGAAAACATCGGCTTGCCTTCCTCATCTTCTGGGAAATAGTACACGTCGAGTACTTTGAGAATCAACGTGGGATACTTGATCAAGTTTCTCTCGTTCACCACTCTACTAGATCTGTCACGCAGTTTCGAAGTTGATTCCAGAAACTTTCTGGTGTCTACTCGAAACACCTGTGAGAACCGCACTTCCCCTGATCCGAGAATATCAATCACGGCATTATCTCCTGTCATCTTCCTCACCACGTCCAACCGCCTAGTCCACTCCTTCGTCTCACTCAACGCTGCACGAAGTTTCCTCGGCCCTCTCCATTGACGCCCATCCGTTACGGTCTCGTGGCGAAGTAACGACCTCTCCACATCGTCCACAAATGAATCGCCATCTCGCTCATCCAGTTTGAGAGAAGTTAACGCTACTGCAGCAATACATGAAAGTGCATTGAATGAACGAGAAGTAGAATCGATAACAAAGTACTTAACAGGAAGACTGTTGGTTCCAGCCGCGACCTCTCCGTCTATCACAAATAGAATACTACTGGTGTTGTCGGATATAAAGAAATGTCGGTTGCGCGCTGCAATTGCTGATCGCACACCTTCATTGAATGTCTGATCAACGGATACTTGCGATGCATCATCAAGATCTTCATTGCGTAACGCTCTGACAAACTTCCTGACGATGTTCACTTGGGTACATTTCTCTTCGATTGGAAGGCACCTTCTTGGAATGCCTTTTGAGCTGTCCTCGCTGAAAAAGATACAGCAGTCAGGAAAGATGTTGTTTCCAAGGTCTGTCTGTCTCTTGATTTCAAGAGTCCGTCCATGACGAAGGTAGTAGTTATTCAGTAAGGAGTATAAAGGGCCGAAGATAAGCAAATCATTACTTTGAGCAACATCTGACTCGTTCCGGGGTAGATTTCCTTTGATCCGACGGGAAGGCTTGATAGCCTCGCAAATTTTATGTGTGAGAAAAGATAGATCGTCAGCGAAAGTGTCAGAAGCCATTATCTCTGCAAGGCACTCATCCGCGTGCTCACCATAAAGCCCCTGCATTTGTTGTTTTGTCAAAGCCACAGCGTCTTTTCCGGTGAACGTCAGTGTCACATGCGTTAACGCTCGAACTTCAGACACAACCTCCTCCTCATCAGTATTGACCATCTCGTCCTCTTGCAGAAGATTCTTGGTAGGGAGTGAATGTCGAGACAAGGCCCATTGGAGCGTGTCTCTCTGGTCCAGCTGTGACACTTCTCGTAAGCAAGTACGGATCCCTGGCGGCACACCTAAACCAACATTCTCAAAATCGAATTTATGATCGCCGAGCTCGGAAAATATCTTCAGCCTCTGCATGGGTGTTGTGTTTGCCACTTCACCATCTGCCTGTGCCAGACTATCACCTTTTATACTCGAAAGTGACGGGAACACCGTATGCCACGACTGCCTCATTATCTGACCGGGAAATCTTTGGGATTGAAACTATGTTCGCTCCTGGTAGCTCCGCTGAGCCTCCGCAATTATTAGCGCTTGGGTGGGCGTATTTTTAGATAATTACAGTTGAAAAAAAAAATCAAACGAGACAGGTCACAGACTGACAGGGCTGCTCGTGTAAATCACGCTTGGGAACCTCTGCATGCGCATCAGACGCCTTGGATTAATAAAAGGAACAATATTTTAATTTCAGGGACGACTGCATAATCTAGCGGTCTTTATGCATGGATCTGCAGATATCAATTGAGCCTCAGAATTTTCCCACAACTTTCAAGATTTTTGACATTTCTACATATCCACCGGATTGTTGTAATCCACGTAAAGTCGGGCTGAGAGAAAACGACCTGTAACGTGCATGCCAGAATCTGATAACTCTGTTGAGGCTAGGTGAGCTGAGGGTCACCAACAGATAAAAATTCGACGTTGCTTAATAAGTAATGAACGCATATGGCTATCTAAAACCAGTACTTGTGTGTAGAGTGCATCTAGGAATAGATTGTCCTATATGAGTTAGATAGTCACCAACATTTGCACTTGCAGGCAAACTGCTTGGCTGTTCGAGAAGAGTCGAGGTTTTTAGCTCTAGCATATTGATCAAACAATAATAGTGAAATGATCTGGATAGTTTAAATGTGTCACGGAACTGATGCTTATCTACTGCCGGAAGATATCTTGTGTGAGAGATTGATTAAAGTTTTGGTCCTGATGAGCAATGCTAACACGCTTATGATATGAGCGTGCAATGTCTTGGCTGCAAAGATGGTAACGATCTGGCTGACGTTCTGTGCAATGTGCGCAGGTCGATTCAACCGCAGAACCTAGAACAAGACTCCAAAATCACCAGTCTTCTGCGTTCCGAAGAAGAAATAGCCCAATGATAGTGGTAATAATAGTAGTATTAGTAGGCTAGTAGCTAGCACTATAAAATGATCATGCGGCTGTGGATTTAGACTAAGATTCTTATTATAGAAGATCAACGGATCAGTTAACCGGATTGTATTAAATTAGATAGATATAGTCAAAAGAAAAAAAATGTAAAAAATTAATAAGTTATAGCGAACATGCATTAAAAGTTTAAGAACGGCCTAGGACTTCACCGTAGAGAATCTCGACTTCATGAACGAGAGACTGTAGTCCCACAATAATAGTCTGATGTGTCAAGCCAGGGAATCGCTGTCTGTGGAGACCAATCCATTCGATTGGGGGCGTTGCTTCGCCCATATCTCTCAGCTGTGGAGTTGCTATGGTCGGTGGCTCTCGCGCAACATAGGTGTACGACGAGTTGAGCTCGACATCTTTTAGATTCTCGTCCAGATTCATTGTCGACAAGACCTTCGACGACACTGGCAGTGCATAAGCTTCGCGACGCGATGCATAGGCCCTAGCGTGTGTCTCCCACATGTCCCGAATAAAATTAATCGACCCCAGATTCCAACCGATATCGACGCGTCCACCAAATGCGCTCTTGAATTTGTACTCGATCGTCGACTTTCCAAAGAGCTGCCAGGTCTGCATAGAGATGTCAAACACAGGAACTCCGATGATCGTTCCACCCTTGGCAGTGTCAGTCACGTACGTAACGAATTGTTGTACGTTCAACTGTGTGCTACTCTCACCTAGAAAGAAGGGCTTTTTCATCGTTGCAAGAGCTACAGAGAATGATTTCATGCGCATATCAAGATTGGACGCCAAATAGCCCTTACGTTGCTCTTGGACAAATGCCGCTTTTGCCTCTGAAACGGTGATGCTGAAAACAACCGAATCGCTGAAAGTATTTGGAAAGATTATGAAGTTGAAGTCGTTGAATCGCACATCAAGAATAGTGCGCAATTTTGTGAACATGTTGGTTAACGTAGGATCCGATACAGCTTGTTTCCGCTTGATCATGTCCTCAGTCATCTTCTTCTTATCGCTATTTTCAGAAGAGTCCAAAAGAATAGCATCATAGGAGGCGTGTGTAGCACTTCGCATCCTGTTAATGGTGTAGACAATATCAAGGATATTTGATGCCGCCAAACCTGTAAAGAACACATCTGCAGACTCACATTCGCCAACTGCAAGCAAACGGTCACCAAGAATACGATCACTGTCCCGTTGGTTCGTCATACTCAAACTCAGTGAGCGTAATAATACAACCGCAAACAGATGATAATCAAGGGATACCTTAGAATCTAGGCTGCCAACACTGACCACGACCTGAACTAGAGGTACATTGAACACGTGAGCACCGTTATCTGTGGCCCACATTATGGCTGAACGTGCCGTAATCTTCTTGAAAGTGACTTCTCCACCCAGTCTACCCTCCGAATACAGCCCAAGATGATCTAGCCCGAGGGATAGACTCTGCTCCCAGTCAGACGCCTTTTGAGAAGAAAGCCAAAATCGATCAAGGCCGAGAGTAACTTTTCCGATCGACTGTCCCATGTCCACTACGCCTTGAAGGTTCAATATACTGAGCTCAATGGACCATGGAATTGCAACTGTGGTCGTCGCCTTGCGGTATTTGCGCACCATCCCTTCATCCACCATATACTCCTCAGCGTTCACTGCCGTTGTTGAGCTTGCATCAGAGGCTACCGACGTGAGACCTTGTGGACTCCATATGTCTTGAAAAAGCTTGAGATCTTGCATCTGCTTGAGATTGATATCCAAGATGATATCAGAAACCTTGCCGCAAATCCGCACTGGCTCAAGACTTTTGCCTTTTATTCCCAGTACGAACACGTTATCAACAGAAACGTATCCACTAACCTCCCGAGAATAAATGTGCTGGAGCGAGGTCTTGAAATTCGTTAGATTTCCTGTGAAAGAATTGAATCGACCTGTTTCCGCGCTGTCCGTAGTGTTTACACCAAAATAGCATCCGTCCATAGAAACAGTTGCAGCCACCTTGGCAGTTGGCATACAGCTGAGTGTAATTTCTTGCTTCGAAAATCGGACGCCAACGTTGATATCCAGATCAGAAAATAGCAGTTCCATGTCTTGTTGTGTTGCTGCCGCAGTTATTTTGGCAGCTGTTTTCACTTGGTGATTTCGTTGAAGCATCTCCTTCACTGAGTTCGTGATCTGCATAATCACAGGTATAACATGAGGATATACCGTATTGGAACTTGAAGTGACAAAAATCTCCGTATGCAAGCTATCTGAAGTTCCCACTCCATTTTTGGTATACTCGACAATCCCTTTCAGAGCCGGTGTTTCCAGCGACAAAGCCGGAGATTTTGTGGACACAGGAGCGTTTGGATCATCACCCGGAATAAGCAGTGATGGTGAAGGCTCTAACGAAACCTCCGTATCATCGTAGAAAGAAACGCTATCCCATAGAACAATCACAGCAGCATCAAACTCTACAGCGAGTTTGAATGAAACCGGGAGTCGCAGCGGCTTATTGGTAGGAGAGACCGCTGTTGAGGAAGACTGAGAGCCTTTCTGCTTCGACTTAGTCTCTAGCTGTCTCTCAACGCGCTGCACAGTGTCAACCATAGACTGTTGAAGCTTGAATATACCAGCTACACAGTCTGGAAGAAGTGTTATTTTCAGAGATTCACCCTTAAGTATCAATGTGAAAAAGGGATCAACGCCGTCCTTAAGCTGTATTATGGCATTCAACTCCATTGTTGGCAGGATTGCTGTATTCGGATTCTTTGGGTTATAGGGCTCGTTACTGAAGATATTTTTTTCAACAGCCGGGGTAAGATATACCTCCTTAATTGTCACGTTCGCCATAAGTGACTTTGTCTTGAATTTGAGAGCCTCATAACCAAATACCAGGCCTGGTGAATAAGAATTGATGTTGCCATAAAGCCAAGCCAAAGCAAAGTTATTGATCGAACAAATAACAACGACCTTGTTCAAGTACTGCCGGAATCCTGGTGGAAGATCAATGACGCTATCTTTATGCTCTGGAGTCACCACAACACTAACAGGATCCGTTTCGCAAAATTGAGCCTTCAAGTAGCTAACTGTCTCATAAGACTTCTCGACGATTGTAGGTGAAAGAAGTACACGAGTCTTGTCGCTTACCAATTCAACGATAAATTCATCATCGCGAGTAGGATTCCCTCGTACAGAAACAGCAGCTTGTAGATGCGCGATGTGCGATTCTTTTTCGTGCAATCCCTTGCTACGTAGAAGTACCGCGCAATCGCTGAAACAAAAGCCTGCAAAAAGCGGCTCTTCGACAGGGACCCCTTCTGGGTTTATGCCCAGGGTATCGAACCGAAGCCAGGAGTTGTCTGCCTTGAGTATGAGGGTCGAGTTGATGCAGGGAACAATCAAAGATGATTGTAACACGCCCAAGCGAGTTTTATACAGGATTCTTGATTCTGGTACCATCTGGCTGTCTGTTTGATCTTCGAAGTTGCTAAGGTCACGCGCAGATTCAGCCAGAAGACCGCCGAATACCTCTCGGAACCGTGAAACGTTGCGCGTGAGTTCCTTAATTTCAGCTTTCAAGTCTTCCTCTTTAATAATACCAACAATACCCGGAAGAGAGCTTGTTCGTATTTCAGCAGAGCTTATAGTGCTAATAAGCTCGCCCAAATAAACCTGGGGCCCACTTTTCTCGGGAAGAACGATGCGACCTATTCCTTCGAAGTCCTGCCAAGTCATTAGCGAGAGGTGCCACGGCTCATCATGAGCTACGATGGTAATTTCGAAATTCTGCTCTCGCACTGACATGTTGGTGAGAAGCATGTCAGGCTCAGGCTGCATGATCTTTAGAGAAGCAGAGTTTACCCGATGCCTGAATGACAGTGAAGGCAAGAGAGTCATATCAAACTTCGCAACCCCGACATGTAGATCCAAATAAAGTGGGCCGCTAAATGTGCTTGAGAGCAGTGTTGACTCCGGAGATTTGTTTTTCTCCGCCTTAGTGGGCGAAATCAACTTATTTGCGTAATTTTGAATAACGACATAGTCTTCGGTCAGTATCTTCTCCGCAATCGCCGCCAGCTGACCCATATCACGATGAACCGAAAAGTTGGACTGTTCGGTCTCAATCGATATATGCGTGGGGCAAGTATTTGCGGGACCATATGAAGTTACCACGGGCGTCAGCTTACGCATTGTCATCTGAATAAGGTCCGAGCGATCAGACTCAGATAGCTTGAAGTCCAGAGACAGACAACGACCCACAATATTTAGTGCAGTACTTTTCGTGTCGTCGCCATTGAGCTGCTCCCAAAATAGGGCCATACTCAAATCCTGACCTTCGAACTTTCCTATAATGCTGGGAATAGATATTTCGGCCGAAACGCTGTTCATCAGAACATTGCATTTCACACCCAGAGCAGGAAGAAGCTTCTTATCCGCGCTTCTGCTGGGAACCGAATGCTCCATCTCCTGCATCAGTGGTTCATCCTCCGGAATCAAGTGCCGAAGACTGCAGAGAACATCAAAGATGTGATAACTTATCCTGCTCCTCACTTGGGAAAACACTACCGAAGTATCAACATTGAGAACGTCACGATAGTTCTCCGGTAGCAACAATGGATTACCATCGTTTGATTTTGAGACTTCCCAGTGAACCAGGAGTTTGAAGTAGTCAAACAAGATATAATCCTCTTCGTTTGAATACTGCAGCCTGAATCCGATACTTTCGATATCCAAACTGACGTTTGTAGCGACCATAATGATTTGCTCAGTCAAAGAAGTCTCAGAGAACACGTATCTGAAGAGATAGCTATCGGGAACATTTGTTAATTCCCAGCTTCTCCACTTAGAAAATGTACCAATGACAATCTGTTTAATATTCTCCGGGGTCTCGAAAGCATTATCTCTTAGCTGCGCTGCTCTCTGATTCTTCCATTTCAATGGTACTGTTCTCAAGATATGTCTCAGTCGCATGATAATTTTCCAGCTCGTGGTAACTCGCACATGCTGGGGAGATTGAATAACGTATGCCGGCCGCGTAAGAACAGAGGGGTCATGCTCAATTTTAAATGCTTCGCCAGCCATCGTGAGCTGATAAATCGCAAATGTGGTCTTGTTATGATGAATATGCAGAATATCGGTTCGGTTATTGCCACCAAACTGCTGATTGGCCTTTGTTCTCTCTGAGCTCGTGCTTAGGCTTTTCATTTGAGCAACATACTTATCCAGTAAATCACTTATCCAAGCAGCTTGGCTACCAAGAACATACGCATCAATAGCTTTGATTCTCAACGAGCCATATGTTTCCTTATCCTCGTGCCACCAGAATTCTGGCCGATCGATTTGGAATATCAACGGACTCGCCTGATCTTGAGCTTCAATATAAGAAGCATCGCCTTTTCGAATACCCACCGAGATGTTCTCGACATCTAAATAGATCGTTCGCTTTACTGGCGTGTCCGCACGCTGCATAACCTCATCTAGATTTTGGGCGTGGTTTTGAGCAAATCTCAACACGATATTCGCTTCCTTAGAATCAATATAAATGTGACTCTGTTCGTTAGGAATATATTCGTGGTCGATATCGTGACTCAAGCGATGAGCCAAGTCTCCATATTTGACCTTAACAGCGGGCACAAGAATTCTCCACTTTGAGATCTCGGGTCGGGTATAAAGAATATGTCTAAGCTTCAAGCGTCTCAAAAAATCTACTTGCAGCTCATCGAGTGTTGCCTCCATATCGCCCGTGTTCGTTGATTCTAGAACGTCAATTATGGCGGTAAGGGCCTGAGGACTAACATAACCATCGATCCTACCGAACTGTACAACAAAATTATCGTACTCCACATCCGGATCAAGGTTCTCGTGTGGTGCTATAGGCTCTTCCTTACTATAGTGACATGTAGGATGAAGCTTGAAGTCTGTATCTTTTGACCTAAACTCAAGCGACATCTTTTCGAAAAGCTGCCAGTTGTTTGGAGGCAAAAAGTTGCTATCATCAATCATGTCAGCTTCCTTGAACCTTGCATCATAACCATATGACCTCTCAGCTTTGAACCTCATCTGAGGAGACGGTAAGGACGACATTTCAGAGATAGAGTATGAGTCCAACGAGAATCTACTTTTGGACGACGCGGACGAACCCCCATCAGAATCCCTTTCAGTTTCATCTCTCATCGTGACAGTTTCATTCATATTAGGGTCCAAAAGCCTTATGGTTTCTCGAGTCAGAGGAGGAGCAACCCCGCCGATTGCAATTGTTGGAAAGGGACCACGCCTACCCTCGCTAGTATACTCGTGAGAGCTGCGATACTCTGGAAGCAGTAAAAATGAACATCTGCAAAACGGTGCATCATGTCTAGCAATATGCTCCTGCTGACGCCTTCTGCACTCTTCAAATTCTCTTTTGACAATAAAGTCACTTATCATGATAGAGGTCTTAAAAGAGGCCAAAACTGGCAAGTCGGCGTTACGCTGGAGTATTGCTAATCTAACAAGCGGTAGCTCCACAGATATTCGCGCTGAATAACGATCATTGGCGAGATCATTGAAAGTAAACCCTACCGAGCTCGATACAAGCTCAATAACAGAGATCTCAGTGTAGAGCTGTACCTTTATTGATGAAATAGCGACAGCAAGGTATGTCACATCATACAATACCGGCTCAGATAAGAGCAATGCATTCTCAGAGTCGTCATAAGAATAACCCAAACACTTCATAGATCTCATGAGAGCCTCTCCAATTTCTAGGGGGCCATTAATCAGAATATCACCGATGTCAAAATCCCATTTGCAGAAATAGGTCGGCTCAGTGGGCGGCAGTCCAAACAGCCTGTTCCCGTGAATTATCAGGCCGTCAATAAATATCTCAGGTTCAAAATGTGGTCGCAGCTTTGCCATGTCCAAAATACTGTCAGCATCCATGGACTTATCATGGCAGCCCTTCAGGGGGCTAATATTTGCTTGTAGGTCTTCATATAGTTAGTCACAAAAAGTATCTTCGTGTTAATGAAAGGGAAACTTACCCATATAATAGTTAGTGAAACGAACATCGGTATCGAAAGATGCAAAATCGAAGCGAAATCCTGACTCGACGCCGTAGATATTCCCCGGTATTATGATCGTACCACCGTTGACATACACATACAGCAAGACGTCCAGGTCGTTATCATCCCGTAAATGCGTAAATTGTGGCTCCTTATCAATAGGGTGTGCGTTATACTCTTCCAAAGTCTGGAAATGTGTACTCTCGCCAAAATAGTTCTCCCGGATCTTGATTATATACCTTATGAGGAATCCGTAAGCCAACAGCGTGGCATCTCGACCCTCAACATCAAGAACAAGACTATCAGTAAAGTTCTCAGAAACTTTAGAACTATAAGTGTAAGAGCCGTTTATAATAAAGTCGTGCGCTCGCCCTACTCCGGGACTATCAACAAAGCTGTGTACTGTATGCCAGGGTGGTGCATCCACCAAAAGATCAAATCGTGGTGTCTTGATATTGAATTTGACCTTGTTCTTGATCTGAACAACCGTGTCCATGGGTATCAGCAAATCGATGTCCAGCCGCTGACCTTGAAATGACAAGAATATATTATCTTCAAAATCAGAGGGATTGTTGATAATATTTTGATCGTTGACATTTATAAATACACCATACTGGGCAATGTCCCATTTTAGGCTGACAGCGTAGGGAGTAAAAAGCTCATATGAAATTGGCGGACCCGCAGCGAAATCCCCAAGCAGATCAGACAGTAACGTAACATGTTCTCGTAGGAAAAATGTCTTAACATTGCTGGAATAGTTGTTGATCTCCCAAGTTTGATGTCCATTCCACTGATGTGGAGAACGGATAGAGCCATTTACTGAGTGGGAATCGGCAGAAAACAACAGTCCATGGTTGACGCTGGATGTTAACTCCGGATATCTCAAATCCAAGTCATAAGTGTTCAGCCAGCCGGATTTGTCGGAGACCATGGCCCCAGTAAACTTCAAGGTAGAAAAGCTCTTGGCTTTGACTTCCACCCATCCAAAGGGCCTCATTGTATTTTGCCCCGCACTTTCTCTATATTCGGCGTAGAATG
This sequence comes from Diddensiella santjacobensis, assembly GCA_030574215.1. Taxonomy (NCBI): domain Eukaryota; kingdom Fungi; phylum Ascomycota; class Dipodascomycetes; order Dipodascales; family Trichomonascaceae; genus Diddensiella; species Diddensiella santjacobensis. Next base: position 729,784 of record JAJMEO010000002.1, read on the forward strand.
ATGAGTCTTTACTGGCCTCGCGTGTCGGTAGCCGAATAATTGTGTCATCGAGAAACTCGACGTTAAACACAAACTGTGTAAAAAGTCGGTCTTGCCCGGGAACCCTTCGAGGTTCAGGTATAGAATCTGAGCAGCTGCGAGGCAACAGCATACTCTGGAGCGAGATACGTTGTCGATCGGCCCAAGGACCATAATGGATTGTGGTAGAAGTAAGCTGTACATTCATTCCCCATTCAGGAGGGTTTCCACCATTACCAATATCGGGTCCTGCTTCTTTATCTTTAACCAGATCATTTCGAACAACCTGGCCTGGCACCTCATAGAAATAGGTCAAGGTCATGTCACTCGCATCCAGCAAGGTCGGGTAAGTAGCATACTCTTCCACTAGATCATCTGCAAACTCAGGGCCATCTCTGATTACCGGTTCCTCATTTTCGTTGAGGTTATAGCGCGACAGTCCTCTCCAATTTCGTTCCGACATTTGTATATTGTTTGTTTCGTTTTCCTGATCGTAAGGATCTTCTCTTAGTTTTCTGATCAATACAGCAGGAAGGGCAAAGGCCTGTTTCAGCAACATCCAAGTAAGTCCGAATAGGCTGTCTGATCTTGGCTTCCGCCGTGGCAGTCTGTCTTCGTCCTTACGACCTTCATAATCGATGTTGGGCCGGAACTGGATCACAGGTTTCAAATATTTTGTTTTATAGACCACCCGGTACTTATCAAGTGGAGACTTGGATGGAGCTGCATCTACTGAACACACTCCACTTGCAAAGTGGGCCACTAGTAGTGACGGGGTATCTTTATTTCCTACCACCACCGAGCCTTTGTCGCACCGTATCTCCATTGGCAGGAAGCGAAGGAAAAAGAAGTTTTCCCCAGGGGCTACATCATCAAGCAATTCTCCGAACCTGGGATATCCAGCCGCAGATTGTTTTGTTGGACCATAAGTCTTGGTACGGTCGCTACCACCGCTGCTCTCGGCATCCTCACCGGCTTGGGCAGCCTGCTTAGCTAGATCGAGTAAACCGTCATATGCAGCAGCGCGATTATAAATAAACCACTCAAATCCATTGAGCTGTAGACTGAGTCGAGTTGGAATATCTTCTGCCGATTTCCTAGATTCTCGTCCGTCGGGTCCCTGCATAGTAACCAGCCCCGGTAACCTCCAACGATAAAGCCAATAACGCCAAGTTAGATTGCCTTGAAGAGCAATCATAGATTGATTGCTGCCGACATATGCAAGGTTCTTGAAGAAGAGCCTTCCACCAAGAAGCGAAAGCTGGACCGATTGTACAGTAATATGCACTCGATGCTTATGCCAAAGATACCACCGGAATAGATTTGAGACCAACCAGCCCACAACCCGATTGAAATAAAACAGCATAAAGACAGTTACTATCATTGTAAGAACCCAATCTACCAGGAACACCCAGCTGAAGACCTTGCTGGTCAGGAACGTGGTCCTGCCAAAATCGGTCGTATCCATTCTGTAACTGCAGCTTCATATTAGTCATTTCGGATACATCAAATAGATATACACCTTAAAATAACCTATCACTTACTTTGAGTCAATAATAACGGAGATTCATGAAGTTCTTGTGTAATATCTGATCTAAGGCGCAGTTAACGCCATAAAGTCTTGACGGTGTTGCGGAATCTCAACCTCCAATCTTCCCCCACACTTCACCACCAAGCCTTTGAATAAGAGATTGTGTGCCGCTCATAGAATTACAGTTAACTGAGCAAAATACGGAGAACAAAAGAAGAAAATAATAGTATAATAATAATAATAATAATAATAATAATAATAATAATAATAATAATATAGTAATAATAGCATGAAAAGAACAGTAAAATAAAATATTAAAAGCCACACATCATTCTTCATTATCCATTTCCGATCCATTACGGGGGAGTCTGTCCCTTCCTTCTCTACTTCTATCCCGGGGTCTAATTTTCCGGAACCATCCTGCACTTTTACTGGGACTCTGAGGTAATCCACTCGTACTTGAGGGAGAAAGTCCCCCCTCATTAGCAGATAGCATTTCCGAGGAAGACGCTCCATCATCTGTAGAGTTACCCGACATATTGAAAGCCATGAGAGATCGCCGCCATTTCGATACATTCCGCCTAGGAGAGCCTCTATCCTCGTTATTTGACGCTGAAATCCTAGCATGTTCCTCGTATAACCTTGATCCATCGTCCGAATCCTCGACTGAGGAACCAGACATTGTCTTTGCAACTCCTGACAAGCTCGAGTTTGAATCATTAGCATGCTGTGTCGAGAACACCTGGTTAAACTGCCGGAATCTAGGAGACCCATTAGGATTAGCTTCCGAAGATGTCGCCGATAACGGCGGCGATGAAGCCAATGCCTGGTCAATTGATAAGTTCGAGGTGGCGTATGTCAAACTATTAGCATCATTCAGATGTTTCGAACCATGCACGTCCAACACCTTAATAGGTGATTTAGATCGTCTAGAAAATAACCGCGGTTTAACCCTTTTCTGATCACCGGCATTTGCAGGTTGAGAAGCCGCAGCCGGTGTGGGAGACTCCCCTGTTGATGGTACTTCCTCCAAAGTGCCAGCCGACGTTGTTACACTAGCAGCAGAGGCCAGCCCATTTGCAGGAGTGGTAGTGATTGATGGGATTTCACCTGTCGACGACAAAGAAGCCAATGGAGGAGGTGCTCGCTGCGGTGTCTGAGTAGGGTCGAGTTCCTTTCCGACCGATGTTTGACTCAGAGTGGGGCTCTGTTGTTGATGTTGATTTAAATGAGAGTTGCCACTGTTGCGTCGAACAGTTTGAAGAAGTGTACTTGATCCGGACCTATGCCGTCCTTGCATTGAAGGCCTCGGATTCGAGGATGTTGAAGAGCCAGAGTCCTTCCGTTGCTGAGACGGTTTTCTACTTATACTGACACTTCTTCTTAATGTTGACAGAAACCCCCCCTCCGAAGATTTCGGCGACGAAGTATCGTCATTCGAAGTATCCACTCCATTCGACTCAGTAATGTCTGCACCGCTGGTCTTTGGTCGCACGCTAGTGTCTATGCGGGGGTGCCCTCGTTGCTTGGAGATGACCAGGGCATCTTTTTTGGTTGCATGTGTTGGTTCAACTGGTTTGACGCGGTCGATATGGGTCTGAACGCTATCTGGAACTCCCCCGACACTGCTGAGACTTTTGCTATGTCTCCTTCTAGGTTCAAACTGGTTGTTATGGTTATGTTGACGGGGTTGAGGCAGAGTGGTCGTCACACTGGTGTGTTGTTCTTTTGGTTCAGACGGAGTTTCCAGCAACTCGCTACTGTCATCACTACTGTTCTTGTTCAGACCGACTTTTTTTTGTTTCTCATGTTCCTGAATAGCGATATTCTCTATATGGGACAGGAATTTGTTGCTGTGAATGATAAGGAATTCAATGGCCGCCCGCGACAAATGATATTCATCAGGAGCCATATCATGACTAGGATGAGAGAGGATGCTTGGTTGAAAAATAGCAGCCAGGTTCGACGCCGGCATCAGGTTTTCCTCGGCCTTCGCAGCAAAGATTGAAAGTAAATCCAAGATATACATCAACAGCTGGCGGTTGAGTGATGGCAGATGTGAGATTAGCTGTTGATACCTGTCAACAGCCTTATTGATGTCATTAAATAGCGGAGTTCCTGCCTCTGGTGATAGCACCTTCAGGGCAATGTCCGTAGGCGTAGTGGTGTCATTCTTAGAGCCCGAAGATGGGGATTCAGAGGTCGGGGAGTGCGATAGCACCTCTGTTGTCGAGGAAGCGTCATTTGCAGTTGTGGTGGGGGGTTGTCCAGGCGGTGAAGCGGCTGCACCACCAGTACTGAGCAAGCTTTGAGACGTGGTAGGAGAAGATGATGCAGCTGCTATTGCTGCTACTGCTGCTGTTGCAGGTACGGTAGGGGTAGCAGAGGCCACGGAAGCGGCTTGTTGGTCCAGATATTCGACGATTGAGGGGTATTCTCGTAGGGGGTCTCTGAACTGTTCGTAAAATTGTAAGGGGACGATAGGTTCCGGGAGGTTATTCAGATACCTACGGAGGACGTTTGCTGCATCATGGACGTTGAAACCAGTCCAGTCGAGGCCTTTTCCGAATCGGGGTGGGGTATTGAAGGTAGCTTGAAGGTCTTTGATGCGACGGGCCGAGCCACTTAGACGGAAGATTCCTTCCACGGAGGTAGCGTTTTTCTTGAGAAACACTCCACATTTGGCCACCACGATGGGGATATAACCATAAACAAATTGTTCACCGGAAGGGTCGGATAATGAGATGGATACGTTGGCATACTTTATGGACCGGTTAAGGGCCACTCCGAAAATGGGGCTTTCCGCCACATCAGCCGGGATAGGAGCTATTGTAGAGACCGTTGAAGCTGGAGTAGCAGAAGTTGATGAATGACCTGCATCCTTCGATTCGTTCTGATTGGCCAAATTAATGGTCGTTTTGGTGGTAGTACTTATAGCCCCACTGGAATGTGACATATGAGGGAGTTTCGGTCTAGGTAATAGGTCCGATTCCCCTTCTTCATCTCTAGTTTGTTGCTGTCTAACCTTGAATTGTTTCCACCATGAAGTTAACGAAGTTTTCGAAGGTGGCGACGTAGAACCACCGTAATCACTCATGTCCCGTCAAATGATTCAATATCTATAGTGATACTCGGGACAAATCTTAACTTTGGTCGACAATAACCAAATTCAAACCACTCCAAACTCGTACTAAATTATTCAAATCACTATTCAAAGCAGAATTATACAAATCCACCCCCCAATCCACTCGGGGTGTATCAATTGCAGTTATCGTTATGCTATTGTTAGCAAAAATAAGCGGCCAAAGGAGGTTTGGGACGTTAAATTTTTATGCCTTTTGGTGAGCGGAACAGTTTGGATTAATGGCAAATTTGAACGCCTGCAACTAGACGGTTTACTACAAATGAATGCCGTCCTAATCCGGATGAGATTTGATTCTATTTGTCTTCAATGGGTTATGGGCTTGTTTTGGTCGATGTTGCGGCTATCTTGAATATACTATCTAAGGGACTTTAACTAGACTTTTTAATAATAGGTGTTAAAATAATTATAAAAAACTAAGGTTATCTAGCATAATTCTTTTTTTTTCCCATTTTCTTTAATGTCGTCATGTTTTATCACTATGGATATGCTATGAATTTTATTTTCAAACAACATTTTGGGCTTTCTAAAGCTTAGGAAAAACCTTTGAACCTATTTAAAAGACTTTTAATATTAATGAACGATTATAGATTGATAGGCAATGAGATGCAAACAGTTGAATGGCGGGGAATCATGGGTTGGCGGGCCAATGTTTCACATAAGGTACAACTTTATAATGACAATAAAAAACCACAAAAATTTAAAAAACTAGACTAAAATATAGTCAACCATTTTCATCCCAATTGTACATAATTTCCTGGGAATGTGCCAACTTGCCCGTTAAGTCGTCCGGTCCACCATCCATTGGGATCGGCCGTCCTTTGAACAACCTCGATCCGATCTCCTGCCTTGATGGAAAGATCTCCCGGTTGTTGTGCTGCATATTCATATAAAGCAGTACAATATTCCATTGCCGGCGATCCCGCAGGTATTGCTGCAGGAGGTGGAGGACTGTAAACTTGTTTTTCCGCAGGATATCCTGCTGGAGAATATTGACCTGGTGCTGCTACTGGTTGTTGACCATATGCAGGTTGTTGGCCATATGCAGGTTGTTGACCATAAACAGGTTGCTGTGGTTGCTGCTGACCATATTCGGGTTGTTGACCATAAACAGGTTGCTGTGGTTGCTGCTGACCATATTCGGGTTGTTGACCATACTGATAAGGAGGTGGGATCTCCGATCCAGTAAGAGAAGGACTTCCTGCAGATGACGCTTCTGCATCCTTGCCATACTTTCGTTTTGTCATTTCTAACTTGGATTTGGCATGGCCCACTCGGAAACGGGTGATTCCGATCTCCTCAGTCCGTTCCTGGATATCGCCTCTCTTGGCTAGGAATGTGGCTTCAATATCGGGATTCATGTCAAAGTAGGGGATCTTCATCTCCTCCATTCGATAATATAAAGTATAGAAAATGTTGAGCTGCATGTAATAGAAGCTTTGAAATAAAGGCCGGATAAAAGATGCTTCAAGCTCAAATAACTTTGGAAGCTCCTCCTTTAACATATTGTTGAAATAATCATATTCTTGCTTGGCTATCTCCACACTGTTTTCGGCTTGATACATTTTCTCCTCGTCCTTGACTGACCGTTCCTTCTTGGTTTGATACTTGTCCAATGAGGCATTGTGACGGTCCAAGTCCAATTGTTTATGATCTCGTTTGAGGGCCATTTTCCGGATCGATTTGATGATGCTCAATAATTCATCTGCTGGTGCAACAATCCGTGTTTCAATCATCTCCAACTCGGGCTTGAGGGTTGCCTGTAATTCGGCCACCATCTCCCGATATTGCTCACAAGCACGAATACCGTCTGGGTTGCCCTCAGGCTTTGTGGAATTCGGGTCAGATACCCGTCCAGAAATGGGCTTATAGATCTCTTCCACAGCCTTGGAAAACTCAATTTGATGGTTCAACATGCCATTCACTGCATCCGAGTACTTTCGAGATTCGGTATGTAACTTCTTTGTTTCATCCTCCAATTCCTTGAAACGTCTCTCCGCATCAATATAAACCGCATCCTTTGTAATTTGTCCCATGTTGAACTTCTGCTTGAAACTCTGAGGTGCCCTAACGGCTGCCTTGGTGAACCCTTTCCAACTCATTGCTTAATTACTATTCCGCCACTGATTCGATTATTGTTTGTTCCCCAATGAATCTCCGTATATACCAGTCAATCACTATCAAATCTAAAACACCAATTCAATCCACTTGATCTCAATGCAATACACTGCTCTTAAAACCACCAATGTCACACTGACAAGAAAAGTCACAGCCAAAGGACAATCCCCCCGCCTCTTCCGTATTATTGGTGTCAAGGAAATTGTGGTGCGCCCGCCGTCGATCGGCCAAAACCCCCAGTTTCCGACAGGGTAATGGCGGTGAAAATTATCGTCATCACCGGCGCTTAACTTGATCAAAGGCACTTGTGCAGTGGCTTGCATTGAGAATAAATAATCAGAACAATATGTTTTCACTGCTACGGAGTCAGATGGCCGGTGTTGCAAGCCTGGTGCGTCCTTCTGCCTCAATGACGGGCTATTTAAGTCGAATGAGCATGAATATGGCATATCAGACAAGAGGAATGAAGGTACGAGCTTCCGTCAAGAAGTTCTGTAAAGGATGCTATGTAGGTGCATTTTTGTTATATATTGGTGGACATTCTAATTAAAAACAGGTCGTACGAAGAAAAGGTAGGGTGTATGTGTACTGCAAGGAAAACCATAAGCACAAACAGCGCCAAGGTTGATTCCGAGTTTCCATGTAAATATGTGTATATATATATATTAATTGATTCTATGCTTATGACAGATAACGATCCAATGACTCTCCTAAGAATTCCTGGACTACCGGGACAAGGTTTCGTCGCACCTCCATCTCAACAGACTCCTCTTCATCTTCTAACAACTCAGCTATGATAGGCACCAGTTGCGGTAACATGGCAACCCATTCTTCGCCTAGCTTCTCGTAGAGCCCATGTAGAGACTTGATGGCCCAGATCTTCTCATTTACAGCACAATTCTCTTTCAGATGCACACACACTCCGTCGTTCACAATCTTGTAATGATCCGGCGAACCTCCCACCTCTGCAAGGCCAACTATGGCCTTCACTAGAGCAGGACCCAGTCTTGCATCTGCATTGGATATCTGCGCAAGAAGAGCTGCTGAGATTTGACTGTAGCGTGCCTGAGATTGCCAGAACTCATCCCGATCGTATTGAAACGACGTGATCAATGAGTTCAGAACGGCTCTCTTTAGAGACTCTGGGTAAGAGTCAGACTTGCCATTGAACTGCTTTAGTAGCTGGCAAACAGGCTCAAGAACATATCCAAAGTAGTTGGTGACAATAGACTTCAGATTGGCAAGCAACCTGACAAAAAATTTGAAGAAAACCACCAGGCGAGAAATCTCAGAAACACTCTTATTCACAATACCAACACCTTCAATAGCCCATTGAACCATTCGAATGAAGAGAGGACGGAAAGTCTTATCATTCAGCTTCATCGTCATTTGTATTCCGCTGGAAATGAGACGCGATTCGATTCTGTTGCAGTCACCGACATTAAGTATAGCCAGGCCACGCAACTCGAAAGTCTCAAGTAACAGACCAACAAGTAGCGGCGATTGTGCAGATATCTCCTTTTTACTCGAAACGTCTATTATCAGGTCCAAAGCATCAATGAACAGCTCGATTGAAACCGGTCCTGAGCCCAGGGCACTCTTCCACGACTGAACAAGACTCGAAATCACAACTCGGCGCTCCATGGAGTCCGCGGCAATCTCAATGACCCTTCTCCTGCTGGAAATCTCAACAGGGGATACAAACAAAAAATCAAATATCTTTGTCAGAGACGATGTCATAAATGCAGGGATTCTCTTAATAAGACCTGCAGCAAGGCCCAAAGTTGCCAAGTGTAACTGTTCCAAGTCACCTGTGTCTAACGTGTCGTCCTTACATCTCTTCAAAACAACTGGCATAATCCTAGAGAAGTGCCCAATCACTCTAGCCCCCAGCACAACACACAGACTATTAACTGTAGCAATAGCAGGAACAGCAACAGAAATGCTTTCGTGCAAAAGCCCATGGTCTCCAACTATAGTATCCAGTGTCACCAGTAGATTGTCGGGGTCAGAGTAGCTGCCAAACCTTGCGACAATAACATCCATGGCGTCTAGTAGTGCCTCGAGCAGCACTGGATCTTCAGAAGTTTGAATTAGAGCATTCACTGTCTCCACCGCCTCAACAGCTGCCTCAGCTGCCTCTTTATCAGTAGAAATTTCAGCCTCAAACCTGTCCCGCAAGAGTACAACCGCACTGTTCTTTATTTCGGCGTCGTCGGATGATCCCATCAGCTTCTTGAATGCCACCACAAAGTGACTGATTGGCAGGATTCCAAGTTGCTTTCCAAGCAGTACTAGGATAGATTGCTCCAATCCAGCCCCAAGCCCGTGACATTGAGAGCGACATTTAATCAAATGCTCGATGATCTCAGAACAGATGACTATTACATCTTGCTTTGCAGAGTTATCCGACTGGCTGAATAAGATCATTATTTGAACGCGCAACGACTGCATATCTGACAGCGCACTCTCACTACCAACCGCTTTGCCGATAAAGTCATATAAATTCCCTCTCAGAGAAACAAGCTCGCCTCCCGAAAAATTTACCGCAGACCGGAAGAGCTGGCTAGCAGCAAAGTCTGTACGATCCTCTGCTTCTCTCAGAGGAATTTCCCGAGCGGCCAAGAGGTAATTCCGAATGGCAGTCACTTGATCCCGCACAGGGAAAGATCTCATAAAGCTCTCGCTAAACTGCACCACTGAATTCGCGTCAGTGGCTTTTCTCCTCTGCTTGGCCTCAGAATACTTCTGGCCCAAAAGGATCAGGAGTTTGTGAAGACTCGCAGCAGGATTCAAGGTTTTGACAAGCGCGCCGAACAACTTCACTCGACGATGGCGTGGGATATGATTAAATGCAGCCACAAAACTCAGCAATAGGAAATCAACTTCTTCGGTTCTGTCCGTATGCGAGATAAGCGCAGGAATAACCTGAGAAATTGTTTCTTCAATCACATGCGCCGAGAATTCATCGTCCTGTCGAATAGTATTAGTGCCCATGAAGGTAAATATCGGCATCACGCCATGCAATACAATCTCAGGTGCCAAGCTGGCCAGACTGGCCACAAGTAACAAAAATCGATTTTGGACTTGTGGACTACCAGATGAACGGATGCAGGACACTATTATATCCACTCGTACGACGTTGGAATCCAGTTTGGCATTCCGTTTTTCTTTCAACTGATCAACGATTCTGATCATGCAGTTGCCCAACACCTGTTCAGTATAGAGCACTGGCAAATTAGATTCGTTTCCAAGGGACAAAATCTCGCTCAGAATGATAAAAAGCTGGGAAAGCAGCTTTGAGTTTCCATCCGGATTGCTATGCTCAAGTAACTCGAGGATAATCGTGAGCTTTCGTAAATGCTTCTCAGCAAATCCCGCTAACTCTCCACCCAAAAACTGCTGCTTGGAGTTGCTACTTCTGCGTCTCCTCTTAGCAACACCAGGAGCTGGTGAGGACGCACCCGATACATTATCTCTCTCCAACTTGCAGTCATCCAGTAATGACACGAAATGCCCTGAGTTTATAGACAAACCTCTCAGGAATTCCACACCATCAATCGCTGAGCTTTCATCAACTGTAAACTCAACCAAAAATCGTATCAGCCCTAGCTGCGCATCAGGCTTGATCGATGGCCAAAGCTTTACAACATTTTGTCCAGCAAGTTCTGCTAATCTCTCCTCGTTGGACCTCATGAACTGCTCCAGGATCTTAATCCCTGCTTTTTCTGCACTTGAAACTGATGCCACTATGGCAGTTTCGAGCTCATCGAACGAGATGTTCTCTTGATGACACAGCTCAGCCCACTTGTCTCTGTTGGCTGGCCATTCCTCGAGCATAGGAAGCAATGCCTTATAGGATCCCACTTCATAAGCGTTGCGATATTCCAGGAGAGTTTTCTTGATGCCAGGAAGTTCTAGTGCGAGAACGTGACTTGACAAAAAGACCTGGAATGCGCCCTTGAGAGATTTTTCAAGGGAGACGGAGCCAATAACAGACTTAATTCGGCTGGCGTCCACATAGCATTCCTTGAGTTCGGGAACTACGACTTTACCTAGAAGAACCTTCACATCCGTGGAGCTGAGCCATTTAACATCGTAGCTTTTGTTTTCAGCGCCATAAATGAAATCCATGCCCCAAACCGAGGCTTTTTTTATGGGATATTTTGACTCCAAGGAAATCAGAGCCAATCCACATAGACGTCTGACTTTCTCCGATGTGTCGCTCAATCCAACAAATAGAGCGGGGATCATTCCTTGGTAGTCTACTGACGAGGACTGTTCAACGATTTCCGAAAATATTTTAGCAGCATTGGCTCTGGCCAGCAATGCATATGCACCACACCATATTCTGGCCAGAAAAGAGGGTTGAGAGTCATTGGGTAACTTCAATAGGTCCAATATACTAGAGCCCCGCTTGCCATTACTAAGGGCCCACGAGAAAAGCCTCAACAAGGTGTTAAATTCCGCAGTAGCCTCGGGATCAAAGAAGGACACTACATTGGATACGTCGAGTTTGGCGACCTCAGAGTTGAACGCACTAACATCCATCAGTGGCTCCTGCTCTACATCCTGCATTTCCACGTCCGAAGATCCACGGTCGGAGGTGGCCGCATCTGTTAATGAAATATTGCCAAGAGAATGCTGAAGAATAAGCTCAAGTTGCTCAAGTGAAATGTTGAGACTATCCAAAGATTTTTTGAATATCTGTTTGCCCTGCTCAGTTTGAAGCAAAGACTCGAAGAAGGCGGCGAAATGATCAACGTTCGTGGTAGATGAGAAAGACTTGTCCAATATGCACCTGATAGATGCCACCACTATCGTGAAGAGAGCCTTACTTGAAAGGGCAAGCTTTTCAAGTGATTTCTGTAGAGAGTTAAAATTTTCCGGTGCATATTGAAGCACGGACAGAGTCCACCTGACAACAAATGCTTCAACATCGCATTTCTCAGACAAGAGTACAATCTCCTGGGGGACGCTTTTAGACTTCTCTATACTGGCCCAGACGGATTTTTCGAGAGGCTTGAAATTCTCGTAGCCTTCATCGCTTCTGGTCAACTGTGTGATGCAAGATAGACCACTAGTGAAAGAGCTCTTAGTCCAATGATTGCTGATGCTGTGGATCGCGGCTTCTCTCAGTTCTTCATCCAACCGGAACTGAGAGCTCAACACAGCCAAGATCATATATGCTGCCACCTGCGTGTTTGGGCTCTTCTTCAACGCTATCGACTCGGAGATGTAGGGAATGAACATTCCAACCGTATCCTCAGCACTTTCACTCTTTTCTTTAAGAGAGATCATAGTCCATATGTTGAATGATGACCAGAATGCAAGAAGATCATGATACTCTCGCTGAAGACCAGTCACTTTGACTGTATGCTTGTTCATAAGATGAAAGAAGACATGGTCAGTCGATAGGGCTCGTATGATGAGGTTTCTTGCCGGATTCTTGACTGTTGTTTTTGAGTTGTTGAGAAACGAAAAAACTGGTGGTAGTGGTGTGGGGATAATATCCAGAACTCGTACAAATATTGGTGCAGCGTAGTACGGTAATAGAGTCAAAAGAAACGATTCCGCATTATGGATATGAATTTGAAACCTTCGTACCAACCATTCTAGCGCCTTAAGTGATGGTTGTAAGTTCAGTCGCGGTGCTACTAACGACAGGAAGTTGTCAATCGCCTTGTCAAGCAGATCATTCTGTTCACTGGTCTATAAAAGGCATGTTAGAAAGAAGGAACATTATCACAAATAACACATTTACTAATTACCTGAATGCTTCGGTCAACATTTATCGACGAATCGGAAAACAAGCTATTTTCAAACGAAGAGAACCGCGGATCAAGAATCGAAAGCTCTTGCAATCCTTCAAGTCCGACTTGAAAAATCGCCTCATAATCCTGATTTGCTGCGATCTTCGGCTCGAAAATAAGAGAGACCGAATGGACCTTCTTCTTTTTCTTCTTATCCAGTATGGCTCCACTGTTGGAGCCAATAGCCGCTAATTGACTGGCCAAACTAGACATTTCCTGACGGTTTCAATACAGTCTCGATAAAAAAATTTATTAGTGAAAACCTCCGCAAAATCACATTCAAAAATGAAAAATGCTGTAAAAGAAAATTGAAAAATAATTAACCAGGAAGAAATTCAATAATTATAATTAATCAAATCAAGCTGCTATATACAATTTATATATGTATTAATATTTCATTTTTTAATATCAAGGGTTGGTTCGTCCGGTGATTCTCCTCCGACATATTCCTGATTTTCGAAATATTTGGCAAACATTGCTGCAGCTCTTGCGTAAAGCCCTTCAGTCTCGTCGGTGAACCTTTCCAGAACAAGGAGAGCTCGTATAGCCTTGACATAATGAGCATCCATCGCCTTTGGACCATTTAATGCCCTGTCGACGGCATATTGCCAAGCTGCTTCAGTGGATGGGACCTCGTAATTAGATATTCTTGTAGAGTCAATGCGGGGTCGCATTTGCGAGATATAAAGAGACACTGTGACCGTCCAAAGATATTTCACGATCGCGGCATGGGTCTTGTCTGGAGGCAAGGCATCATATGTCTTGGGATTAAATACTATCTCAACTGCTTCTTGAGACGAAGTTAGAAGATGCAAGAGGAAAAAATCATATCGGGGATCTTCATTCTTGTGGGTGGCTGCGAATATCAGTGCAGAGGACTTAAACAATGATGTGAGAGCAGCTTTCGGATCGTCGATGTTCAGTCTCTGTACATAGTATGCCACCCGTTGGGGATACTTTTTGACAAGTTTCGTGGGGCCGTTCTCGTTAGGAAGCTTGAAAACTCCATCAAACGTCTCATCGTCTCGGATTTCCTGCAGGATTTCGAGCGGATCGCTAGTTGTATTCTCAAGCTGAGGAAGCATTAACCCTTGTAACAAGTCCACGTATTCGGTGCAACTCAGCGTCGCAGCCTCAATCCCAATCAACGAGTTATCAGTCTCTACAGCGTATCCTAAATGAATCAAAGGATGTGCCAATCCACCCGCCAGTCCGGGTAGAAGATTGCTTTCCTCTGTCACGAAGTATTTCCGAATCACTGATTGCCAGTCCTCCTTACTATCACTCACACAATCACTGAAGAAATCGAAAAATCCTCGCTCATACTCCTTATGGGATCTGAAATCTCTCCAATCATCCATGGTGAGCTCTGTTGGACTATCTTCTTTCCACGGTTCCAGAGTGGAACTCTCACTCTCATACAATTTCGTCAGATGCTCTGGACTAGCTCCCAGATAATACGATGATACCAACAAATGTGGTAAATGATTGTGAAACTTTCGATGGTTGAAAAGAACTCCATAGTTGAAATGGTTTGCTCGGATCAACTGAGCCAACTTCTTCGTAGAAGCTTCCGTAGTCTCCGCCACCTTGTAAGACGAAAGAGCCTTTAAACCCAGACCATCAATGCCATGTTTCAATCCTGATGCTGAATTTCCCATCTCAAATACTCCTCAATCAACCCGACAAAATAGTAGTCGGTAGTTTGACAAACTTGCTGTTCCTCCGTCTAACCTCCACCAGCCGCACATTGCCCCGCATCGGCGAGTCCCGATGGCAGCAAAATCACGTGTATTAGATAGATACTAGATACTAGATATATATATATGGTTTATAATTAGATAGAGTCGGCTAATTTCCAGTATGATAGACCAGATCCGCCAACTATGCATGTTATCTGGCCGCCCTGGCCGCCCAGACGGATGGTATCAAGGCATCCAGTGTCAGCCACTGCCGTGTACGACGAATCTTGCAGTTCAATAGACGTAAAGTCGGCCGATATGTGCCAAATCCTTATATTTTGGTCACTGCTTGCAGTCGCAAAAGTCATGGGGTTGTCTGGAAGCGGGCTAACTGCCGTTATGGTGGCAGAATGCGCGTTCAGCTGCTGGTAGCATTTGTTCGCTTTGAGCTCTTTTCCCTGAAAACTCAGCCTACTCAGTGCCAGAGCATTATCATCACCGACCGTGACATATACAATTTCCTCGTCACCCACCTTGCTCCAGTAAGAGTCTTTGATACTCGATTGATGTGCTTGTATTCTCAGCACCCAGTTCCCAAGTCCTTCCACGTTGTCTGAGCTTCTGAACTTTTCAGAGATATCCCACATTGCCAGATGTCCATCAGTCGAACTTGTTATAAGATATATGCTCGAGTTAATGTGGAGGATATCACAGTTTATAATGCAGCATTGTCGGTAAGTGCCCTGGCACACCAGCTTGAACTGTTTCGTGGATAGATTCGTGATCCAGAGCTTAATAGCAGAGTCCGAATATACTGTGGCCAATAAATAGGTATCCTCATCTATCTTATGAAGTGAAGAGTCCATAATTCGCAGATCGGGAATGTCAGTGCTGGTTGGAAGTCGCATTGCGGGATAGGCGTAAACTGATGCCCCCTCACCAGCATCTTCCACAGTCACCTTCCAAACAATAAGTTCCTCTCTTGCTGCCGTGGAGATCAGATGCTTTCCGTCTGAAGTCCAAGCAAGACTCTGGATCCCGGAGACATGCTGCCTCTGGGAGCATTGCATTACCAGATCTCCTGCTGCGCTCAACGTCGAGAATCTGACGCATGTATCTTCTGACGCGCTCGCGAGAATTGCCAATTGGCCTGGATTCGGGCAGAACTTGACTGCCCTTATCTCCCTTCCGTGTGTTCCATGCTGTAGCATAGCAGCAATGAACTTGGGGCTTTTCAGCTCCGAAATTCGCCAAAGCTTTGAAACTTTTGTGTAATAAAATTCGTACTTCATCTCGTCGTTATCATCAATGATTAGGTCCCAGCTTCTATGAGGACCGCCGCATTTTTCGCTCATAACCTCATACTGCTGTGTCTCGTTCCAAACGAAAAAAAGATCGTTTCTAAACCCATACACCAGGCGGTTGCCCTTTACTATTTGACAACCCTCTATGCTACCCTTTGCCAGCTTGTTCAAGCTTAGCTCGCTTAGAGTCAATTTTCTCTGCTCAGAAACATCCACAGATACAAACGCATAATGGCCTGCCCTGCTAGTCAAGTATAGTCTACATTGACTGCCCCATAGCTTAGTTAGATTGAGCTTGATAGAGGTCACAGTATCCTCAGACATTATTTTTCTCCAACAGCCTGAAGGAGCTACCATTTCTATTAGATTATTTCCTTTACCAGACATCGGATCAATAAAATATGCGCACAATGCTCCGTGTCGAGATCCCAGAAAAAGAACACTCGACTGAGTGTCATATGCCACAGCAGTGGCCAAAAAGGTATCGGGCCTCGCTAGCTGGGCTACCAGTTCTCCTTCCACATTGCATAAAATAAAAGGATCTGTCGGGTTTTGCGTTTGGATGAAAGCAAAGTGTCCACAATCCGTTGAGAAGGTGATGAGATCCGACAGCTTTCCTTTGAAATCGGCCGTAAAAGTTTTGATATTGTATCCGCTAGTTCCCGGGGTGATGAAGTATATAGATCCATTTCTCTTTCCCACGCAAGCAGTCTTTGTTCCACGGAATCCTGTAACAATAGAATACGTATCCAGAGTCACAGAATCCAAATGCTCCCATGAATCATCTAAAGTCTTAATAAGCAGCCTGCCCATTGAGGTCGAGGCTACTAGTCTATCTTGTAGCTTGACGTAGTCTTTTAAAGTCTCGCCAGAAATTTTCTTCGGAATATCCTCCAAAGACCAGATCCGACGACTAGAGTCAATCTCATCTCTTCGTTCTAGGTCCCATAACCGCACCCGTCCATCTCCACCACCAGTAGCAAGGACTTTCTTTTCATTATTGATAGCCCCACACCATGCATTTCTACCCTCATGACCTTCCAGAACATCCTCGCAGCTAAGACCCACATCGGAAAGTTTCCACACTCGCGCCGAACAGTCCTCCGAGACACTAATAACAGTCTCCTTATCCTTGAAATGCAGCTGCCAGATGCGTGCATGATGGCCCCATCCGACGGCAATCTCGCTTCCATTGTTAACGTCCCATATTCGGATCGAGCGGTCATCAGAACAACTAGCAAGAAGAGTTCCGTCATTAGAGAATCTAACCCCAAAAATCGATCCTTCATGAGAGGCGAAGTTGTGCAAGATTTCTCCTGTGGCAAGAACCCAGACAATCACTCCTCCAAGAACTGTACCAGCTGCTACCAGCGTTCTGTCTCCGGCTACGGGCAATATTGTCCCGGAATAAAGTATGCTGTTTTCGACGCATTCGTATGTGTTGATTACTTGATGTGTATGCAAAGACACAGATATTACCTTATTATGAGCAGTCTGGATCAGAATGTTTCCTTCCTTTGGATCAGAGAAAGCTAGTGAGATAATCCAATCATTGATCTGTCTCTCCGTTATTCGGGCTTCTTCAAGATATTGCGCAGGAAGAAAAGCTAGAGATCTACCACCCCAAACTGCAATATTGGATCCCTGGATAGCTATACCATGGATTTTGTTCCGATCAAATATCTTTCTCTGTCCAATAAGCCTTCCCGATGCCCAATCGTACACCCGGAGCATAGGTCCTTCACCGACATATAATCTTTCAGACGCAAATTCCAGCGCACCAATAGGACCAAAATGAGCCACCGGCTATATATTTATTAACTCCACTTGAACATTTACACCATATGAGCATACTGACCTCAAAAGCTCGTCCTGATGAGCTCACAGATTCCATATTGGTGGGGTTATTAAAGTTCAAGAATTTTTATTGCCGATCAATTTTCAGCCGCTGCCGCCGCACCAAACATATCAAAACACCAAACGAAATCTCGCGTCTGTTTGGAAAGTAAACAAATCTCCACAGCACATAGATGAGCTCACCACAGCCGCTACGGCGCTCGCCGAGGCGGAAGTCGATGCCAAATAGCGCCGTATCTGAAAAGGAAAATAATGGTGGGAAGAAGCTTTCATTTGAACCCGAGCACTCTGACTTTACGTTGCCGGTTTCCAAAAGGTTATCAAGGGCATCTCTATTTCCGTCTAAAGGGATCCTCAAGCCTAATAACTATAAATTGACGGCTGACGATGATACTATGAAGGTCAGTGGCAAAGATATGGTTGTGTTACCTCCAGAGGATAGCACCGAATACATAAGAAGGCGGGTGAGTTTCGCTCAGAACACCACAGTTTGGAGTGAGATTTCTGGTAACTCCTCTTCTTCAAACCCTGCTCCACGGGCCAGGCGTAGTCCTCCTAAAAAGGTCGCCGTCATAAGCTCGCCGGAAAGCTCGTTTATTCGGCGAACCTCGCCCAGAAGACAGTCCAAAGCTTCGTCGATTCGGCCCAGATCGCCATTGCCGGACACTTCAGTGGGCGACAGTGGAAGTGATATGGAAGTTGAGGACTCTGAGGTTATCCAGTCTGTCACTGCTGAATCGAAACACCTCGGTAAACGGTTCAGTGACGATATTCTTATAAGTCTGGACTCTCCTGGTTATGCAAAATCCTCCCCACCGAAGAGAGTACGATCACTTGCTTCAGATGTCTCTAACTCATATGACAATCAGGAAATACCCATGGAGGAAACTACAGCAATTAACGGGATCATTAAGGACCCAATCCCTCTTTATCCCGTTCTTAAACCCACCACTCGAACCCGCCGCTCGTCTGCTAGTCCTTCCGTGAGGCTCGATGATGACGAAGAAGTCAGTATGGATATCACAGGGGTATTTGAAAACAATCGTCTTCGATTACCGCCTAACGAAGAAACAAATAATGTCAACTTTGAAGTCGCTCAGGACGATGAAGACATGGATATGACCACTGTCAAACCCCGTTTAGCACTCGGACGCAAGCTTCCGAAGAGACGGTCTGTGGCACCCGGATTCTCATCCATTCCCGAAGAGACTGAGGAACAAGCCGTAGAGGATGGCGACAATGCGACCATGAATTTCACAAAGCCCGTAGGCCTTATTCTGCAAACCTCGGGGAGTACTAATATTACTAAACAGCTATCTGTGGAACGTTCTTATCAGCCATCTGTAAACCGTGATAGTGGCGGGGACATGGACTTTACGCGTCCTCTGGGTATCATAAGAAAGCAATCCAGAGTGTCTGGTGAGGATGTTACGATGGATTTGACTCATCCCGTGGTCCAGATTAGGAAGAAATTCGATGTGCCTGATGATGATCTGACAATGGAACTCACGCGTCCTGTTGGCTCGATTCAAAGGAGCTCGGAGGTGCCCGATGGCGATGTGACTATGGATATGACTCGTCCTGTTGGATCTTTCAGGAAGCAGTCCGCAGTATATGATGATGATGATGATGTGTCAATGGATCTTACACGCTCTGTTGGATCGTTCAAGAAGGAATCCGAAGTATCTGGTCCTGATCCAACAATGGAGCTTACACGCCCTGTAGGCAGAGTAAGGAAGGACTCCGAGGAGGCTACTATGAATTTCACTACAATAGTACGTGATATCGCGAGAGCCGGAAACGCAACCGGTGCTGGTGCAGTATCTAATGAGGATGAGACCATGAACTTCACTAAGCCAATACGAACTCAACCTTACGGTCATGTCAATGACAATGATACTATGGATTTCACCAGACCGTTGCGTGCGAACGACTATGATGTGGAGGACAATATGAATTTCACCATTCCCATCGCTCAGACTGCCAATGATGATGGAGATGGGGATACAATGGATTTTACGCAGCGTGTCCGACCAGCTACCTCTAATGGAGTCTCTTCCTTTCATCAAGGAACGCCTCGGAGAAGAGTCACCCTGGATAATAGCGCTACACCTTCTCAAATTCTGCGAGAACGTATTGCTGACATGTCTCCGCAAAAGCTCTCCCCGCTAAAGGCAATGCGGGTGTCTATTGAATCATCCGAGCCTCGAGATTTTAGCAAAAAGTTGAAAGATGCCCCAGTTTTTTCCTTGATGCCAAAGCTAAGGGCCTCAAACACATTTTTACTTCCCTCCCCTAAGATCGTCGAAGCATCAGGACCGAGCTCAAATATCTCATTGAAGGACTTTTTGAATATGATCTCTATCGATTTCATGGATGAATTTCTCGGCACGACCAGAAATCATAGTGGCTCTTTCGAGACTTCCAGTGAGCCGGTGGGGGAGCCCAAGCTTTGTGATTATGTTGTCGCAGCTCAGAAGCTTCCATTATTCAGCATGTATGACTTCGCAGCTTACAATCTCAAGAATAGTATTAAGGATGCCAAAGATATTATGAGCGTTCATGAGGTAGAGACTCTTGAGGATAATCCTGACATTTTTAGAGAATACTGCGAGGCTTCCACAGAGGTAAAGCAGGTGATGGACACGCAGTTTAAGCACCTGAAAAGCTACTCACGTCAGCAGGCTCGTGAGGGTTGGTATAATTGGAGAGGCCAAATCACTGCAGACTTACACAAAGGGCTGGAGAAAAATATGCTGCTGCTTCATAAGGATCTGGAGTTATTAGAAGATTATGGACCAAAGATGGATGCGGCCCATGCAGAAGTTTCTTCCCGACATGCTGTACTGAAGCAGAAACTCGACAATATGCGGAAACGGCATTCCGAACTAGAAGAATGCAGTAGTGGGGATCTTGTTGCCCTCCATGATAGTCTTTTGACTCAGAAGGCAACTTTGGCAGCTGACAAGAAGAAGCTACAGGACATGAGAGACGAGCAGGCAGCAGTGCAGCAGAATCTTGATAATCTTGTATCAGAACGTCAATCTACCCAACTGCGTATTAAGGAGTTTGAGAAGATCAAAGAAGAAAATCGCATGGTTGCACATACAGAGATCAAGGAATTGCGCAACTCACTCGAATTTCTCAAATCATGCTTGGGTATCAAATGTTACAAGCTCAGAGCAAAGACTCTCATAATGAACTTCAATGGCGGTTTGAGCATGGATGCTAATTTCGAAACCAATGGCATTGTACTTGCGTGCGATTTGCCGCTTTCATTAAGCCTTCGCCATATCAAAGATCGCCTGGAGTCAGAACTGCAATCGGACGTTTCGTCACTTAAAACACGGATCCAGGATGTTGCTCTTCGGTGGCATTCCGCGAATGCCCTGAACAGGCAATTGGAGATGCTGGGTCTACAATTCATGACCAAGCTTGACGTGAGTGATAATTCAGAGCTGATAACAACAATAAAACTTCTGCTGCAGCGCAAGGAGGCTGCGGCGACACTCAACCTGGAGTTCTGCGTTCCTTTATCTGCACTTGCGACATACCCGCTGATAAAAGAAGCTAAGGTATCGGTAAATCTTGATGACGGCAGTTTTCAGTCCGAAAGAGCTTGTGAGCAAATGCGTGAAGCCATAGAGAAATGTTTGAGTACTCGGGGAATATCCGCAGTTAGTGAGACATGTGACGACTTGATGAAAAGCTGTGCAAGTCTAATGACTAGCATTAATGATTAAATGATGTATTTTTATAGCTTCTACATTTGTTAAGCTGTTTCTCAAAGATGCAGACTGTCTTTTGCGCAGTTGTGTCATAATTTTACAAGTCCAATTGGTTGGTGGGTGCTTTTACAACTGAAGGCCGGTATTTTGGAATTCCTGAGCCAGAATCTCAAAGTAGCTGTACACGCCGGTTGATGCAGCAAGCATGGCAGTTCCAGATCCAAAGCCGCCAATCAAATCGGTGACAATGCCCACTACAGCAATGACGGCGCCGCCGACAGCAGCTGCAACAGGGATAACCTTCTTGAGCTCCTTGGTGACAGACACATCTCTATGGCCGACGATAATAACACCTTGGTTCTTGAACTCCTTGGCGATATCTCGAGGCGCGGAACCAGAGAAATCTGCCCAGGTTCTTGAGAACAGAGTGCTAACAGCCACTACAAAAGAAACGTAAGCAATAGTCCTGATTGGGTCCCACAGAGCCTCACTGATACTGAACGGCGGCTGGAGGTAGTAGGCTACACCCGAGGCGGCAAACAGCTGTGGTGAGCCTGATCTTGACTCCCATGTTCCAAGTAATCTGACAAGCAGGTTGTAAGGGAAGAGTCTAAATAGGCTGCTGCTGAAAATCGCCAGAGTAAACGACAGAGAGGCCAAGAAATACACAGCGAGGTTTCCAGTGTAGAGCAGTCTGACAGGGAAGACCGTTGAAGCGGTTCTCATCTTGGTGGATTTGATAGGAATGCTGATACGGAAGTTCAGAAGGTAGACCACAACGAAGAAAGTGATCAGGGAGCCATAGAGTTCAAAGAGGTTGGGGAGGTTTGTGCGGTAGAAGGATTTCATCAAGGCAGTTTTATAGTCTCTTGTGATAAGCAAGTGGCCAAAAGAAATGAGCGAGCCGGTGAATTCTTTTCCTCTTCCAGTATCTTCAGAGGCAAAAGACAATGATCTCCAGATAAAGCGTTGAGAGATGCTCATGATGGAGAAAAAGGAGGTAGCGGGGCCGAATCCGTAACCTTTTTCAAGAATCTCATTTAGGAAGATCACAAACAGCCCTGCGCCGACGATTTGAGACACGAGTAAGAAGATTCCGCTAGGACCCAAGTCGGCCGGCGAGCCGTACACTCCGGAAAGAATGACAATCAGTCCATTTGCAACAGTCAGCAGAATCGCCAACAATTTCTGGGCACTTTGATAAAGTTCTCTATCAGTTCGTAAATCAAAGTTGACATCGATCAATTGGGCACCGCCTAACAGCTAATAAGACATCATTTAGTATATCAAGTCAATATGAGTGCCAAATTCACACCATACCTGAAAAGTGAATCCCGACAAGATCAAAGGTGCCAGACCCAATTCCATTAAGGAACCCTTTGAACTGGCAAGAATAGGTCTTAACCAATAGCTGATTTCAGAGTTAGACCCACCATAATGATAATACATATTTATCTGCAACAACAACATACGCAGGATCTGCTGTCTCAGCTACAGCTTTGACACCATATAAAGGTAATTCACTCATGACGAAATACAGAATACCTGCAGCCACAGACCATACAATACGTTCATCTTGTGAGACCTTAAAAGCGAATAAATTAGAGAAATTTCCTTCAATCATGTTAATAAAACAAAACAAACCTTTTGATAAGGAGCTTCGATTTCAGGAAGAACCGGCAAAAATGGCTTCACTAAGTCCAAAAGACGTACTATTCAACCATTAGACTTTCAAGATTTTCATTGCTTCAACATCATAACCTTACATCGACCACTCATTGTGTAAAAGAAAACTCACGATATTCAACCAAGAAAAACAAGATCTATATAATAGATACGATTGATCCACACACTCTTAAGCCTTTATAATATCGGACCGTCCAGATAGACCAAGCGGGGTTTCTAGAGATTTCAGGGAGGAGGTTTTCCACCAGTGTGGGCGCTTTGATTGTTTGCCGTTCTTTCATGCGTGTACTTTTCAGTCCGTGGCATTCAACTTTTCCAGAAGTCACGTTACTTATATAATACAATTTTTATTCATTCTATTTATTATTATGATATAACTGGGTAATGATATTTATATATTTTCTTTTATCATTATTCAATTTTATCTTTAATTGAAATTGAATTAACATAAAATAAACATGGTAAAAATGTCATTTTAATGTTGGGTATACCCTTACCCATCAGCATATTAAACTGGCTTTTAACGGCGTTTTTTAAGAAGAAAAGGTTATTAAAAATCGAGATATAATGCCTACGGAGCCAGATATTGCTCCTGATAGTCATATCAATTATAAAGATGCCGTTGACTATTGGTCATCTGTACCGGCCACGGTTGATGGTATGCTTGGCGGGTTTGGTACTAAGACAGTCACGAGTGCGGATGTGGCAGATTCAATGAAGTTTTACAAGAGTCTTAAAATAGATAATGTTCAAGATGGTAAAATCAAATATGCATTAGATGTTGGAGCAGGGATTGGCCGTGTTACAAAGACATTTCTATCGCATATTTCGGATCGAGTGGATCTATTAGAACCGGTGGCTTCATTTGTAACTCAGGCCCATGAAGAGACAAAAGATCTCAAACAAAAAGGTAAAGTGGGCGAGATATATGAAATGGGTATGCAAGACTTTACCCCCGAAGAAGGGAAATATTGGTTGATCTGGTGTCAATGGTGTGTTGGGCATTTATCAGATGAAAAGCTTATTGAATTCTTTCAACGATGTATTAAAGGCCTTCAACCGGGAGGTACAATTGTAGTCAAAGAAAATAACACTAAGATAACTGATGATTTCGATGACGTGGACAGTTCTGTTACTCGTACGGACGCCAAGTTTCGTCAGCTTTTTGCCGATGCCGGGTTGGAATTAATAGTAGTGGCTCTTCAAAAAGGATTACCAAAGGAATTATATCCAGTACGCATGTATGGTTTGAAACCTAAATAAATTATAAACATTATTTATTACTTATTTTCTTGTATTTCTAAATCGTTAGCTCGCTCGCTCATCAATTCCGTAAAGTTTAAAATCTGGATTCCAATCAAAAATTTATAGTCAGATAGGAGCGAAAGACTGATGGTAATTTTATCTTCAAAGAATAACTCGGTTGAACTATGCTTATACTTTATATCATCACTTTAAATCTTCATCGGATCCAAATTTCAAACTATTCAATGCTCTTTGAAAACTTACCATTCCGATAGAAGTCGTTAATAGGTCAAAGGAAGTTTTTCTGATGGCTTTTATAGTTTTTCTTAAGCCCGTATACGTCAGTCCGGACCTTGAAATCCGCCAATGTTTTGAAAATTGAAACTTGGAAAACAAACTTGAAATTCAAAATTCAAAAACTCAGATACCAGTTACTAAAAACGGGAGGGAGTATAACGCCGCATGTTAGCCTTTTTAAGATAACTTAGAATGTTATTTATAAGGCAGCATGATAAGGTAACAAGGTTACTCGTTGCACTGGTTATCATGACAGGTGTTAGTCGTGTTACTATTATCAGTTCAAAACTTGTAAACTCCAAGCTATCAATTTCCGAGACATAAAGATTATGTCATATAGTGCTGGCACCGAAATTATGATGACCTCATAAACACAATCTCTGATGGCGGGAAGACTTCCTTTGCCATTTTTTCGAACCAATGCTCCAGCGCTTGATTTTGAGGATTTGATCTCGGATGATGTACTTGACCAGGAAGCCAACGTGCGACTAGTGAGACGCAGTCTACCAGAGCAGGTGGATAGGCTCACATGGGCATTGTCTCGGCATCCCTTGACCGTTGACTACTCTTCTCCTGAAGTGGAGCGGAGAAACTACTACCACTCTACTGTTGTTTCTGATGTTCGAGCTTTAACACATGTTACTCTCACGTTCACCGGAGAACGCGCAATAGCATTGACGGAAGATGACATGCAACGGCTTTATGGCGTTCAAACCGACAGACGCCTTAATGAGGCCATGACTGCTGCTGGTTTTGGGCAAACCGTGGATAATCTACTGGAAGCCGTGGTCGCAGCCATCCACCCGCTCGCTCGCCCTCAAGTGGATGGCCCCCAGAATGAGCGTGATATCGCGAATTATAATGATAAGTTCATTTTTACGCCGCTGCTCACCTTGTTGGAACAGTATTACAAGGCACGTGGCCGGACTCTTCGCATCACAAAGAAGCAAAGAATTGGACCTTCGGTCTGGATTGCATTGTATATTTCCAGGAACAATGTAATAATCTGGGCGTCCCTAGTAAATGCCTCCCAATTGAGGAGAAGTGTACGCAATTCCACGTTGTGGAAAAGTTTGTCAGAAAGTTGAAGGGCGAAGGCCTCGTGATGTGTGCTGGGAAATCTGTTGATCAGGCCTTCAATGAAGGAGTGCGATCAGCTCTTGCAGCTCACAACGGACATTTCTTTATATCTGATTACACGCGGTGTATCCTTTTCGTTATAGATGGAGAGATGGCAATGACTACCTGCTCTTTTCCGGTGAATGAATATTATATTCCGGTGAAATATTTTATTATTGAGCCTACTTCCCGCACTTTTAATGCGCTCTCATGTATCACTGTGGTAGCTTTGAAGTCTCTGAGTTTGGATGAGGATGACGATTGTTTTCTTGATAATGTTGAGCGGTCGTTACTTCGTCATAATAGCGTGTCTGATGGGTCTCAGAAATGTCCCAGAAGGTTTCGCTGGCCGTTAGGTAGTCGAATAGCAGCGTGTACTGGACGTTTGGATGTTACCAGGAGGATGGTAGGATATATTGCAGTTCTTGATATTCTCAAAGCTGGAGAAGGATGCTTCTCGCACCAGTTGCAGGCAATTTGGAGCATTACGAATCAGCATTGGCCGCACTAGAAAAAATTCATGATCAGGGCATCACTCATAAGGACGTTGAACTTGCAAACATGACGGTAGTCAATGGGCATGTGCCTATATTTGACTTCGGGGATGCTTCTCGCTGGGGATCTTCGAAGGCTTCCGACATGGCGAGTCTTGCGAGAGTGTTCGAGACGATGCAAGAGTGACTAGACAGTAGAATGGTGTGTTTAAGTATCTTTTGTGTAATTCTGCAGAGATGCTTCGATGAAGTGTCGTTTCCCTGTGTTCTGATCATATACAGTGGATGGTTACTTGGAGCAAATCGTATACATGTAAGTAAATGGTGATCCCCTGGCGATATTAGGTGTACTCCCTACCATCCTATACTTAAGTGTTGCTATAAGACGAGACCGACTGGTGATGTGGTCGATATTATCAGGTGACTGATGATTTTCGCAGTCTCCCCAAAGAGCGGTTTCTAGCGTGTAAGTACCTCCTACCTCTGCTTTCGAGAATATATTGATTTGATTTCCATATTAGTGTTCTACACTGTATTTGGGGTCTGATTACTTGAGTGCGTACTGTCAGGCAGTGGTCCGAAAGTATCTTGGTGGACTTAGTGGTTTACATAGTTTATACTCACTTTAGTTGTTACAAGTTACTGTATATCGATACGTCGTAGATATTGAAATTATTGAATATTCGTGTTTTTACATGATCAGATCATGATCTTTGGTTGCTAATCTCGATGATTATGCTCTGATGTTCCATGGAGATGTGATGGACAATTAGCCTCCAGAGTTAATAGTTACCAAGTGGGGGGACCTTGAGTGGGGTAGATCAACATTACGTAAGAGATTTATGCTACACGGGCACTAGCGAACTATATCATAATCCGATTTCCAAGTCATATCTGATTCATCTATCCAAAGCTAACGCTGACTGGTCAATTATATTCGACATAAGGAATAAGCCTGGGTCAAACAAACACGTTACTTGGTTCTGCATAGATCTTCGCGGGGCTGCTCAGGGTCAAACTTTCGCGGGCTTCACGCGCGTAAAACCAGAATTGGGACAAACGGTAAATTAGTCGCGACTCCACCGCGTTTCGCAAATTAAAAGCTTCCCACCACCGAATTTTACTGGTGTCTGTGTTCTCCGTGGCAAAGGCCATAATTGTTCAAGTATGCCTGAAGCTACAGGGATATATCTTGAATCACCTGTTTCACCGGATTCAAATGCAATTCAAACCAAAGTGTTAGCTGGTCTACCATCGGAGTGTGATTCCATTAAGAACAATAATGCTGAAATCCTAATCGAGGAAGAGCTTCCTCATACTCCTGAGTCGAATAGAAAATGTAACAACAGAAGGCGCGTTAGATTCAGCGAGCCCACAGTACCCACATCCCTGGCTGTGCCGCCTGAAAAAGAGCGTCAACCTTCAAAATCCATTTTGAATCGCGAACGAATTACAGGTGCTTCTTCTCTCGATGACACGAGGTCAAATGGCAGAAGCAATATGCAGCTACTGGACGATATATACTATGCCCGTATAGATGTCAACAATATTGAGGATCTGGACGTCGTTCTCGCGGAAGCATGCCGAGCCTTAGAGAGACCGGAACCGGAAGATGTGCTTAAGATATACGTCGGGTTGAATGCTCTGTTCAAATCCAGATCGATTGCTGTCTCCACACAATGCCTAGCACATAGTGGCAACAGTTTGCTGATATTTGCAAAGAGAGATTTAATACACATCGATACCTCTGTATCAAACACAATAGACGTTCGGACTAAGGTTCAGATCCTGAAAGTTATTGACTATTTATTTTTTTCGGAGGAGATAGCCTCAGGGCTCGATTTTGAAATCTCCGTGTGGTTTTTGGCACAGGGCCTGGAAGCTCTCGAAAACCCTCAAACCCCAAAGGCCATTGTTGGAGCTTACATGCATATTTTCAATTTTCAACGATTACCAATGGCTCTGAGTCCCGACATGGCTAACCGACTATTTGAAGCACTAAAAGGCCGTGCATCAGGAGTCCTAACAGCAGGAATGACTTGCGAACATCTCTCGACGTACCGAACATTGCTGCGGGATGGAACAAGTGTCATGCTGTCCCAGATACATGATTGGCTGCCACGAGTTTTTGATTCTCTCCTGTGCGACAACGCACTGATACGACAAAGGGCCGTGGCAGTTTTACAAGAGTGTAATCGCAAGTTCATGAGCAATAGAGTGATAGGGAACAAGGCAATTGAGCTCCTATCGGAGAAAGTCGACGCAGGTGTAGAAAACGAATCAAGTGCCAACGGCCAGTTGCGGATTGATATACTCTGCCAGCAGCTGAAAGATCTTCTAGAAGCACAGGACGGTAAATTGGCCATGTCAGCTTGGAGCGCAGTCCTGCTGTTGATCCAAGATTTTGGGCCTTCTTCGCTAGATAAAGCCGAGCATTGGGTTTACACCAAAAAGCTGTTAGAGGTGTGCATGAACGGATACAATAGCCTACACCTGTCTTCGCGCCTGTCGGCAATTAATGCATGGAAAACGGTGATTTACATGTGGACTCCATTTTCGCAGGGCGAGTCTGTTCCGGATCCGAAACATGTGCGATTTCTGCTCCATCCTTTCAAGCTTCTACAAGACAGACGTCCTGCAGTAGTGAAGGCGCTCACTTCCACTTTTATCACATTTATGTTTGTGTATCTTGGCGAGCCAACGAACGCCACGGCCTACGACACTCGCATGTCGATAGTTTGGGAAATGGTTATAAGCAGGTGCTTGGGCCTATACCTCGTTGGCCCTGAAGAAGAGACACAAAAAGCTGGTATCGATATTCTTGTATATCTTCTGGATTCAACGGCCTCCCCCATATCTGCAAGGCCTAAAAGCGTGAATCACGCTCGTAATCGAATCCTCTCTACGGATACTCCAACACTGGAAGAGGTCCCGACGTTTTCTGCCAGATGGGTCCGTAATAACGCCTCCTCACTGCTGAATTTTTTTGAGCTTGCTTTGGGTAAGGTTGACTGGGACACTTTCCGTCAGCTGTGGGATAAGTTCCTATTGGCAGCGCGTAGCTCAATCAGGAGGGAAATCCATACCTCTGTCGAAACCTCGGAATTAGTGGCAACCATATGCGACTTTATCGAAACATGCTGGAGGCGAGATCTTGTAGAGTTCTCCCAGACAGCCTATTTGATATGTACGGCAATTGAGCACATTGGAATAATGCCCTTTTCCGAAGCTTCGATTGCCATGAGGGGAATGCCTCCAAGGCTGTCTGTTACCCCAACGTCCAAAGCACGGCGATCTTTATCGTCGGCCTCGATCCATGCAAGCAGCTCGGTGATTTATATTTGGAAGATGATACTTTATTCATCGCCGTACTTGAGAGATGAGAGCTCAAAACTTCTATATTTGCAACTGTGTGCTGAATATTTGCGATTTCTCTGTGAGAAGATTGGTTCGCCTAAAAAGGCCTTAAGTCTGCTTGGAATAGCTGCCACATCTGTTGCTTATGAGGATGAACTATGGGAGGTGGTTGCCGACGAAGCAGTGAGGCAAAGTGAGCTTGCGCATGAAATCCAACAGGAGATATCGTTCGAGGATATGAAAAAGATCTTAATATGGCCCTGGAAGTATGCTGCAATTTTTTTTTCTCTCTCTGAGGTTTCAGCTCTAATGTTTTCTTAGTTATAAAAGTTTCGGAGTAACATCAGAGACGTTCTGGACCAAGTGGAAGGCGGTTTTGATATGCTCGCAATACGTAAGCACCAGGGAAGGTACTAGTATGAGCATATACAATGCTATCGGACAGATCGTCAGTAACGGATTACTGGCTGAAATGGACTGGGAGACAAAGATACATTTGGCTTCGGCTATCCTGTCAATCAGGGTCGAAATCCCCGATGATGCTATACGTCGGATAACGCAACAGTCACCTAAAGAGAAGAATGGGTATGGGTGAGAGGATTGGCTTTTAAGTGAAGCGAGCTAACATTTTATACAGTGACACTCCAATTTCTCAATTACTATCACAAGCACTCTGCTTGGCGACGAACGAGGCAGGCAAGTTCAGGTTGATCGCAGAAGTTCTCGACAGATGGAATGGTGCGGAGAAGATCTTGGAATTAGACGTTCAAACGAGTTGTCTTTTCCTATTAGAGATTGGCGGTGTGCTAATGTCCGGTTCTCAGCACGAGTCGACGGAGGATGTCATGAATTTGTGCCGTGCTGCGATCTCGATACAGGCCAAGCAAGTGGGACTTGAAGAATGCTTGGCACGAGCCACCCGGGCTCTTGTTGTGGGGTTATCATCTGCTGTGCCAGAGATACGGGATATGATGGTGTCAGTTTGGAATGAAATGTTCTGCTTTAAGGGCGCCACCTTTGAGTCTTACGATCCGTGTTTGGTGCAAGCTGTTAGCGAGAGAAAGGCTGATCCTAAAACAAAAATCAAGCTCCCTAGGCATTTCCCTCTTCTCGCTTCTCGTTCTTCCACAAGGGTCACTCGGTCAAGAGTTGACAGCCCGGAGTCCATTAAGAGGCTGAATCTGAGCTCTATGAAGCCTGAAGAAGAGTCTATGCAAGGTCGTGACCTTAAAATCGGCAATTCAGAGTCTGTCGTGCTCGACAGTGATCATTCGAAGGACCAGCTGTCTCGGTCAGAGACATCGATGCCAGCTGCTGACTGCGCGAATACGGAAATACCCTCTTCGCCGGTTGAACAGGTACGTAAACGCAGGTTAGAGCGGTCATCTCAAAGGTCTTCACCAGACGAAACGGCCCGATGCATTGAGTTGTCCGATTTTGATGACAGCATGGGAGACCTTGTTCAGAGCCAAGATACTCAGCGCACGAAAGCGGTATGCTCTGCAGGCTTTGTTGAGGAAGTTAGCGTTACTGCAGCCGTTGAAGCTAGCTCCTTGATTGATGAGTCTCCTCTGGAATCACTAGTGACTCAAGAAGAAGCTCAACAGCTACCAGAGCCTATGGCGATGGTAACGGATGATGACGTGTTAAACAATATCAACAAGGAGGACTCTGTCGGGGCAGATGGCTCTGATGACAGGACGGAGGACTCTTTTCAGTTTGTTATGCATGAAATCGACGGTGAGCAGAAGCGGCCGGCGGATCCTGAACTAGAGTCTTTACCAAGTGCTAAGCGATTCAAGAGCTCTCAAAGTCCTGTGGAAGAGATACCAGATACTCTACCTGAAATGGTGACTTCGGGCTCGAATAATGGTCATGATGCTATTTCGCCGCCGGCAACAGATATTCCATCATCTCCGCCGGGCCTGAAACCGGCGGTACTCAATGTATGTGAGGAGTTTGCGAACTTTCACTCTCGTTTCGATTGGAATGATTCTTCGATTTGGGGGAACATTTCTCGGACTGAGCGTATGGCATTCACCGACCGGCTGTTGAGTTTTGCTATGCAGGTCAACCAGGCAGCTATGAAGGACCCTAGCACTTGAGCCTTAGATATTATGCATTAATTCACTTAATATTGTTACATGTACTAGTGGTGTCTACTGCGAACCATGCCGACCAGCAATTCTGTTCCCGCGACGACACCGTCGATGATTCTTACATGAGGACCGACTGCTTGTCTTACAACATTGTCGAGTCCCACCATTCCAGCACACCCCAATAGAATTGAGGTAGCACCTTTTGACACAGCTTCAGAGGATGCAGCACTAATCTTGCTGTGGACGATCTCTACTGGTAGGTTATGTAGTTCGAGTACTCCCAGGCCTGTACTAAAAGTTCCTGCATATTTAATATGGCTACCCAAAAACGCTAGAACAGCATCATCCAAAAGCGATTCCCATACTTTTGCAGTGGTGACAATTGCGAACTTGCCATTTCCAGACCCCAACGCATAGAGCACACTAGCTTGGAAGATGCCTATCACAGGACGATCCGTATTTTCTCGTAGTACATGTACCAAGGGATGGTCCGAGTAACAAGCAACCAAGAATGCATCATATTGGTCCAATACCGGTAAAAGAGCCTGTAGACATACAGCCGCAGAAGTGACTTCAGTAGTATAAGAATCGATTTCCGAAGGCCCCGCAGGAGCGGTGAAAAACTTATATGTAAACTCAGGAGCAGGATCCAAAATATCCTTAAGACCCTCTGTTATAGATGCAGATGAGTTCGGATTGATGATAAGAATGTTGGGCATCGTCAACAACCCACTGCAATCGCAAACAATCGACAATTGGTTCAAACCGCAGACTTAATCACTTGCATATGTGAGATTCCTTCTCGTCTATGCATGTGCCCGCGGCCGAGCGTTTCTGTTGACTCGCATATCAGCGGTAGCGGCCCGCCGGTCCCAAACAGAATTTATATGTCAAAACTCGTCATGGATGATGAAGAAGTTGCGTATGTTGGATGATGTTTTTTATTATATGCGGCGAAAATATTGACTGATATGGATCAGTCTTTCTGCAAGCACTTTAGCGGCTTTAAAAGAATATTTGAGTGAAGAGAAGATTAGGACGGAACAGTTTGAAAAATTGCATCATCAAGCAGAGAATGAGTTTGATTCGAGGCCTGGGATTGAAGCATTCAAAGAAGATTGGAATCTATCCCAGTTCTGGTATAATGATAAGACAGCCAATCTACTAGCAGATGAGCTGTTGGAAGGTGCGGATGAATCCACTCATATAGTGATTATCAGCGCCCCTTCAGTATATGCAGC
The DNA here is from genome assembly GCA_030574215.1 of Diddensiella santjacobensis. Lineage (NCBI taxonomy): Eukaryota > Fungi > Ascomycota > Dipodascomycetes > Dipodascales > Trichomonascaceae > Diddensiella > Diddensiella santjacobensis. The sequence goes on from JAJMEO010000002.1 coordinate 762,515, forward strand.
TTTGAAGCAAAGACCAGTTAAGGATCTACCTACAGAGCATATATATCTGCTGGAGTTTGATGATCGGTTCAAGATTCTAGCTGGTGATAAGTTTCATCATTATGACTTTGCTCGTCCCCTTGAGCTTCCCAAGGAACTTTGTGGGATATTTGATCGAGCATTGGTTGATCCGCCTTTTCTATCAGACGACTGTCAAACAAAAGGTAATTATTACTAATATTTGGAAGCATAACTAACAGTTAATGATCTAATGTTTTTTTATAGCTGCATTGACTACAAGGTGGCTTCTGAAAAAAGATCGCACTGCAAGATCAAAGCTCGGGGAATCTCTTCAATATAAGACCATTGTGTGTACCGGTGAGAGAATGAGTTCACTCATTACAAAAGTATATCCCGATACTAGCGAAACCGACTTTTTTCCCGAGCATAGTAAAGGGCTTAGTAATGAATTTAGGTGCTATGCCTCGTATGAAGGCAATAGGTGGAAATTTGCCAGATAGCTGGTAAAGAATTGGATCAATTAGAAATTAAATGTTGTATATAAATAAAAACCCATTACGGTTGTTGGATGAAAAATGAGAATAAATACAATGACAAAGTGTTTTTTTGTTAAAAGAGGTTTTTCTTATAACACTCGATGTTGACAGTAACCCTTGGCATCTGCTGAAGGGTATCCCTTATTGACGGGATGTGAGAATATGTCCTGAGTGAATCTCTTGAGTCCCTTGACAAAAGACTTGCGAGTCAAAGAAGACGAGGAAGATTTGCTTGGTGCAATGTTTTGTTCAGTTTGAGCGACCATTATTATTATTGAGTGAATATGTTTTGAATGACAATGAGGATTGAAACAAAACAACTTGAGACGGAAATCAACAGTCCTTTTATATTTCTCAATGGAAAAGCTTTGCCACCGGGCTCCGGCTACTGACGACTATACGTTTGTCATACATGCGCTGCGTTATGCATAGAACAAACTTTTCAAACACAATATATCATCTAAACATTATCGATATGAACAAACTCAGTTCATCTCACACTTTAATCTTGGGATATATAAGTAAACTATAACTAATCTACAACAATGACTCGAAGAATCAATTACTACGTTTCAATTCCTCGCCAGCTCTTCACAATCCCTCGACCAACGCTATGAAAAATTGATAGGCGATGAGACCAGACCGTTGATCTCGGACCCCGAAAACTGGCATTTCCCGCCGTTTGCCGTCAAGCCGTCGGAAATGCTTCAGCCGGAAAGGCAAGGCTGAGTCACAAGCTTCAATGATATTTGATTTAGCTGTGCATATTCAATTCAAATGGCTTTTTATTCTTTCATCGGACAGCGATAGTTCGCCGAGCTACTTACCGCATATTGAAGGCAGTTGGCATTGACATTCTATACCACTTCTAAATATAGTCTGTGTATTACTACAATTGAGTTGATACTAATAAATAGTTACTCAATGGAATTAAGAAGTTATTCTTATCTTTTTTTCCAGGCATAACTAACAGTTAACCATTGCAAAAATAATGAAGATGAAAAAAATAGAAAAGCTACAGCACCTTCTGTTCGCATATGGTCTCCCACTATACTACTGGGTAAGGCTCTCAGATGTTTAACTATGATTGATCGGACGGGGAATCGTGCTGTCATCTGGATATGGCCGTAGCTGAAATTTTTGATGAGAGGCACATTATAAGGGCATCAGGATCTGGAAGTCACGTGACCGTAATTTTGCAATATTTCGCCATTAAAGGTATACTATCATATGTATTAACCTTACAGGTCTGCAATTGTCTATTTTGTACGAGTTGGGACTTTTTGTCGTTGGGTTATAAGGTGTTTTGTATGGGGGACTCAGAAATCGGCTCGCCTACACAAAAATCCACAAACATTCTTTTTCTTTTTAGATAGATAGCTTTGATTTATGTAAGACAGAGACGTTAATTGATTTTCTATCTGTTTGTTTATTTTTAATTTGAAGTTCTATTACTCTGATTTATCTGAGACAGAGACACGTTGACTGATTTTCTATCTATCTATCTTGAAAGCTCGAATGAGATGGAACTAGGTGATTAAAATGTCATTAAAAGGATAAATTGAATAAATAGATTCTGAAAATAAAAAAAGATATAAATAATTAATAAAGGGTTAGACTGGATATGCAGCTATTCATGAGGACTTCAAAGATACAGCCGGCAGAGCCATATAATTCTGTTACGCCCCAGTCTTCAGCCTGGGAGCCCACCAGGGGATCCGTGTCTCCGACCAGTTCCATGCTGCTACTAGGGCTTTCCAAAGTCCTGTTGAGGACCATGGGCTTCTCAATACTGAATCGCTGGGCCACTTCCCGGAAGTTCATTTCAGACGTGACTTCGTCCAGCAACTGCCATCTGCATCTGGTATATTTTTGGAACGACAAAGAACCGGGGATATTTCCGTGGATGACGATTTTATTGACGGGTGGGTCTGGGACGGAAGTATCGAAGCAGATATCGATTCCGAGCGCGAAATAGTTGAAAAACAGGTTTGTTGAAGCGTCGGAGCCGTCTTCCGGGTTATGGATTGAGAGTCTTGTATCGTGTTTAAACAGCCGTTCTGACGGGGGGCCGAAGGTCATTATGATATCCTGCATGGTAGTTTCGTAATATGAGATTCTATATTCTTCAAGACTCTTTGGATGGCGAAGGAACAACACTGTACAACTTTTCTCGGGTGGATTTGCAATGATGTAATCGATTTCAGTTGGTGGTAGGGAAGTTTGATCACCGTCACGCCAATCGGAGGCTGATTGGGTAGGCAGAAAGATCGATGGGCCTGCTTCAGGCCAGCTATGGCCTTTAAAGATGGCCATGGATGAGCAAGGAGGCGAGTTGGGTCCTGAAAGGTAACGAATAAACTCTTCTACTGAAGTGTTTGAAGAGAAATTGACATCTGGACCAAGTTTAAAATTGAACGCCACTCCTGGATATGATAAGGTATAAATGGACGAATCTTCATCATAAACACCGGGATAAGTCGGTCCAAACGTCTTACTATAGATCTGTTTGAATGAAACTGAACCTTGACGGCTATCAAAAATCATTAATTACCCCCCTTTACCATGCCCGCCCTCATATTTCTTAACCACATACCCCAGTTCGGTACCTTTATAGATAAGATTACTCTTCCCCCATTCCACTACTTCAATCAACCGAAGTCGTTGTTCACGTCCATCGAATTGAAGTCTTAAACCATTGGCCTCAAGAACAACAATCACAGGTTTATTTACCGGCATGTCATGATTATGAATAATCTTTATATTTGGAAATACCTTGACATGTTCCCTGATCTTACACACTATCATTTGTAAAGGAACCCCCAATCCTCAACCCAATTAGATACCATTCAAAACCCCCTCATCTCCTTCTTCCAACTTACTTAAAAACCCTAAAGAAACACCCGGCCGAATCATCGTGGCCATCTCATCCTTACTAACAACCATTGTTGTAGTGATAAAGATAGCCTTTAAAGGTTGCGGCGGCCCGATATCTTGCGGTCTCCACCTTGTGTTTCAACCTTCTTAGACAAACAACCATGTCAGTGTCGACACCTCGTGCTTCCACGTCATCTACACGGTTTGCTCAGTTCAAATTGGTTCTTTTGGGTATGTTTTATATGGAGAGAATTATATTTGGTGTCTAATTTTATTGTTGTTAGGTGAATCTGCTGTTGGAAAGGTAATAAAGATTGATAAATGGATTCCCATATTCAAACACTAATAGATTATATAGAGTTCACTTGTAAGCCGGTTTGCAAAGGATCAATTCGATGATTTTAGGGAATCCACCATTGGTGCAGCATTTCTTACTCAAACCATTCAAGTCGACTCAAACACTACAGTGAAGTTTGAGATTTGGTAAGACCTCTTGCCTCTACGCCACGATCACACATTTTCTAACTGTTTTATTAAGGGATACCGCTGGCCAAGAAAGATACAAATCCCTGGCTCCAATGTACTATCGGAACGCCAACTGCGCCGTGGTGGTGTACGATATCACGCAATCCGCATCGCTGGCCCGTGCAAAGGCTTGGGTCAAGGAACTACAACATCAAGCTAATGAAAGCATAATTATCGCCCTTGCCGGCAACAAGCTGGATCTGGCCCAATCCCGTGACGTCGATACCGCCACTGCAGAGGCCTATGCAAAGGAGGCCGGTCTACTATTCTTCGAGACTTCGGCCAAAACAGGTGAGAACGTCACGGAGATCTTTACTGCCATTGCCAAGAAGCTTCCGATCGAATCCATGCTCAACAGAACTCGAACCGCCCCCAAGGGCGTGGACCTGTCGCGGTCGGCCCGTCCTTCCACTGCTACCTCTGGCTGCAACTGCTGACGTTTTGTTTATTATCTAATGTTAATTCCTACTTTCCATTTACCGTGCAAAGGCGTACAAAACCCAGTGAAGCGCGAAAAACCCCGTGCTCGTAGCCCATGAAGTCCTGCCCTTGTTAGCATACATACTCTTCCCCCTTCCCCTCTCATTCTTCCACTTACATTGGAACCTCCATGCCTGCCAATAATAACATTAGCTGCTTTGCCTGCGTTGACTTCAAGTTGTATAATGACACAGCCTAAAAAAGACCTCGTTAATGGCCTACCACCAGCATGGAATCACACGTAGATATACTCACCTTCAGCAACAGAAACAGGCCTTTGAGGAGAACTGCATTATTCGGCGTGATATGGGGTACTTTGACATTCAATCCAAATAAAGACATCTCTCGTGACGATGCTGCTGCAGGCAATTCAGAAAGAGACGGGGTGAGATCCCGTATAGGTTTGTCAGACGGTGCTCGCTCGATGGACGGTAGACTAAAAAGAATCTCTTGGGCACTGGGACGCTCTTCCGGGTTGACTGACAGCATCTTTGCTAGTAGAGTATAAACTTCTGAACCAAGGTCTGTTCTGGCAGCACCACTTCGAGCCACGTCAAACCCTTCGAAGTTCTCTACCTCGCCTCGCAGAAGATCCAAGTCCTGCTTATCTTCGTCTACTGCGCCAGAGTACGGCAATTTTGAAAAGCACAGGTAATGCATAATCATTCCTAGTGAGAAAATGTCTGTTTTCTTTGAGAATTGCGCCAATCTGCCATGGACTAAATCTCATTAGCATATAGGAAAAGTAAAAACGATACAAACAAAACTTACTGGGCTTGACTAGTTCCGGCGCACAGTACTCCAGAGTTCCTGTGGTTCCTGTTTCGTTTCTGACCAGACCCTCCATCTGGCCCTCACCAAAGTCGCTTACCAGCACCGTAGGGAATTCGCCTGGAACGGGGCTAGTCATCAGCAGACAGTTTGAGGGTTTAAGATCTCGGTGAATGATTTGATTCTGATGCAGATGCAATACGCCAGACGTAATGTCTCGCATGAATGCCATGATCTCCTGCTTGCTGAGTACAGCAGTAACTTGGGACTGTTCTGATTCACCAGCAATGGACCTTCGTCGTAGCCGGTCTCTCTTCGACATATAAGCACCAAGATACGACTCTATACGAGCATTCATGAAATCCTCGAGAGTACCCCCGTTGCAATACTCCTGTAGAATGAACGCACAGGGAACCTGGGGCCCGAAGCTTGATAATGACGAGTTCTCGAGCCAAACATGGTTATAACTCACGAGATTCGGATGTGACAGCATTCTCAACAGATGAACTTCGGCCAGAACCTTCTCCAACCATGTATGATCATCACCAACTGCGACTTTTTTCATGGCAAACGTGCCTAAAGAAACGCCGTCAAGAATATGCTCGACCAAGTATACTGCACCACGGCTTCCTCGCCCCAAAAGGGCTTTTGTTTCAAAGAACCGGTCAAAATACCCCTGGCTAAGCGCCGTTTCCGAGATACTGGCATATACTGGCGTGTCTCCACCATGTTCTACGAATTCCAGTAGCTTGAAATAATCGCTATCTCTCACCACAGTTGAGGATTCCAGCCATTGACCGGCCGCCCCACTATCACGACGATTGACTCCGGGTAGAATCTGCCCACAATGCGTGCAAACCGGGAATGATGGCGAAGACGACGAATTACTCGATGAAGAAGTTTCAGACGAATCATGCAATCTACTCCAGGTTGAAGCATCCTTAACCAACGATAACTTGCGTGACGACGAATCATACAATACCAACGCATGCCGCGCTCGATCACGACTTATCAAAACACCCAAATCAGTTAACTACCATTGCAAACCCCTCATTCTCAATCTCCTTACAGCACGACATTCCAATTATCCGCCTCGTTAAACGGAACAAGCGACATTGTTGTTCATTTGCCTGCAGAAACGCGTTCCGGCGGGCTATTCCGATGTTTCGGTGGGGCTGGGAGGTTTTTGAGTATTTTTTTTATCAGCATCCATAAGCCATGGCCAGCAAGAAGCCGGGCAAAAGTAAACGGGAACCGGGTTCTGGTGCCAAGGACCTGGCCAGTCGCATTGGTAATGCCATAAAGAATAAGGTGTCTAAGAAACCTGGCTCGAAAAAGACCTTTTCCAAGAACAACGCGCATTTACCTCCAAAACCTACCGTGATTCCTGCCAACCGGAAAACTTTCAAACGATCTCATAGTCCAGCTCCAGACAGTGGTAATGGTCGATCTGAATCATGGACAAAACGATCAAAGATAGAAACTAAACGTCAAGCAAAACCGATACCCATACTGGAAACCACCACCAAGAGTACTGCAGGGGATGATTTCATATCCCTGGATGATGCCGACTTTGATTTGCCTGACGACGGGGCCGAGTCAATCTATTCAACCTTCAAATCATACGAGAATGACTTAGATACCGAAAGCCCAGAGGAGCCCAGCGACGAGTATTCCCCGTCAGACACAGCACGACGCGACGAGACGCCGGAATTCCCGTGGGTCAGACCGCAGGAGTTCGACCCCAGAGAAGAGATCGTCGATAGGCTCACCAGTGAGATCAAGCAGTTTGTGGCTTACATGTCGCCGTCTCCAGAAGAGGTCAAGGCCCGCGGCAAGGCCGTGCAAAGAATCCGAGGCGCCGTCAAAAGCAAGTGGCCCGACGCAGAAGTGCATGTGTTTGGCTCGTTTGCCACTAACCTGTACCTACCCGGGTCTGATATCGACCTGGTGGTGATCTCTCCGTCTGGACGTTACACCACTCGCAGCCATCTGTATCAGCTGTCGGCCAAGCTCAAGGAGCGCAAAGTCGCTTCCAAGGTCGAGGTCATTGCAAAGGCCCGTGTGCCGATTCTCAAGTTCGTCGAGGCGTCCAGTAATATCAATGTAGACATCTCGTTCGAGCGCGTTAATGGTCTTACCGCCGTCAACACGATCTCGGCTTGGCTCAAGGAATTCCCGTGCCTACGGTACTTTGCCGTCGTCATCAAGCAGTTTCTGGCACGAAGACGCATGAACGAGGTCCATACTGGAGGTCTTGGCGGGTTCTCGGTCATTTGTCTGATAACGTCGTTTTTGAGAAACCATCCACGGCTGGCGTCGGGCGATATCGACGCCGAACGTAACCTGGGGGTGCTGCTGGTAGAGTTTTTTGAACTATACGGCAAGAACTTCAACTACGACGACCTGGCACTGGGCATGATGGAAAACATGCCGTATTTGCCCAAGAAAACGCATCCTCACTTGAAGGGCCAGCAGTCGTTTGCTCTGGCCATCCAGGACCCCAACGATGAGTCCAATAACCTTAGCAGAGGCACCTTCAACGTGCGAGGCATCAAACGAGCATTTGGCGGAGCCTTCGATATGCTGACAGCTAGATTATATGAGCTAGACGCCATACCGAGCCATCAGCGAGCCGGTAAGTCCATTCTAGGTAACGTCATCAAAGTACAAGGCCCTCAGCGCGATTTCACAGACACTCTCAGCATCGAATCACATGTGATTCTAACCGGTGAGAGCCCAGGCGAGAGCCTGAGTGACGACGTCGTCGACGACGAGGACGACGATGAGCTGGATTCAGATGGAGTGACCAAGTACGATGCCTTCAGCATGCATAATACGAATGATTCTCCATACTCGCCCGAAGAGTATGAAGATGATTTGGAGATTATAGATAGTCGTACTGTGGCCACGGGGATAGAAAAAGACAAGCGAAGAGACTATTGGCTTAGCAAGTCGGGGGTTATGACAGAATTGGCTTGAAGTTCATTGAAACCGGCCTTGTTGGATCGCTGTTTCAACCGGGTTTGTGATTTGGATAGAGCTATTTTGCCTGATACGCTCAAACAGCACAAAAAGTCGCTCAGCCTCGTGCTGCTTTTCGTCTTCCGTCATTTCAGGCCCGTTTCGGTCCTCAAACTCGGCCAATTGCCCCGTTACAGGGTTGACGTCTTGATCGGACGTGCTTGGCATTGACACCCCATTCTGGGTGAGAAAACCGGATGCTACGCCAAAGCCAAAGTTGTGGGTCAGTTGGTCAGCTATAGAGTTAGTATCTGACGGCTTCGACCAGTCAAGGAAACTACTTACCGTTCTCGCCGCTGGCCTTCCAGAAGATTTGCTGGGCTACGGCTGTGGCGGTGGGCAGGAATGGCGACAGCACGATCTTGACGAGGCAGCCGGAGTACGATTCTGCGTGGCCGAGAGGTGAATGACGGTCCTGGTGCGAAGGCAGGATATGGTTGTGCAGTATTGGTTCGAGTGTGTCTTTTGCATGCGACACATGATCAACTATATTGTAGAGCACACACAGGGGTGCTGCGAGGGTCTCGTCGCTGGGGTTGTTGAGTACGTTAGATTTTATGACAGCCAGTAGCTGCTCGACCACCGGTTCGCACGAGACCGGGTCGTACCACGCCGAGAGCGGTGCGTACAGCAGCACGGAGCACAGGTGCTGGGCCGCGAGGGAGTCCCCGCGAACCATGCAGAACGTGGAGATGAGTCTGTTGAGAGCAGGGGCGTACTGCTTGCTGTGTATGCATTGGTCAGGGTAGTTAGCTTCGAGGTTCACCAGTAGTTTTAGACTTTCTAGAAATGCGCCGTCCGCAGTACTAGTTAGCTGTGTAGTGTGCATGCATATAACGCCTATGAGGGGTTCAATCATGTCTGGATAAGCGTCCAGCCTGTGCTTGGTGGTGGTGAGTAGGAACAGCATGCGTAGCAGCAGCATTTCATTCCCCAACGCCTGTCCAGAGTCAGTCCAAAGTCTCCATAAACAGTAAGAGAAAGTGTCAACCTACATGGTAGTCCTTCAAGATCTGTGTAAAGTGCGTGTCATTGGTCTGCCATTGAAGCAGCAGATCCGCGTCCTTCAGAAGCCCGTTAGCGACGATTGTATACGCGTCCAGAGCCTCAATCCGACTTCTACCCGCCCCCCGAATGAACTTATCAAATAACCGATCCAGATCCTAGATCCAATAAGTAACCAAGCGTTAATATTGCGTAGACATCCCCCCATACCTGACAAGTAAGAAAGTTATCAATTTCACGGCCATTCTGCTTAACAATCTCCAACTCTGACAGTCAATCAGCCTCCAACACACTGAACCTGTAGTCAAACTACACATACCAGATCCATTCACGCTTGGATCAGCAAGAATCCTTTCAAGTAAAGCCCTACTCTGTTGAAATCTGTCCATGGCGCTTATTGGCGGGGGGTTTCAGGAATATATTTTTGTCTATGACGCGCCGGAGTGTAAGCCGGCGTCTAATTCTACGACCGCGTACAATTTGGCTTCTTCGGCTAGGATTTGAACCAGAAATGCCACTTCGCCTCTTCTACGGGCTTCTATTAGCCAGTCATGGGCCAGATTCTTGGGCCAACCTGTGAGAGAGTTGACTTCAGCCACGGCGTCTACCACACGGCCTTCTGAAAGAGCGCTTTCTGCTCTTGCTAGAATACTTTCCACATCGGTGCCCTTGGGGGTTCCTGATTTCTTCATCAGCAGGTGTGAAAATAACCAGGAGCCAATATGGCCTGCTACACCGGCATTGGGCGGTAAAAGACTGGCCTTTCGGATCTCGGGTTCCAGGATTCGTAGTCGTGCTGCCAATTGTGCGATAGTCAGAACACCTTCATCGTAAGCCTCACTTGGAATGGCATTTATCGTAGATTTCAACAATTCGTCTTCAGGTAATGATTGCTTGAGTTGATTGATATAAGGCCGAAGTGCCTGTGGTTCGGTGGCATTGGACAGAATGCTTGACAACCGGGATACCGCGACATTGAATCGACTTAGAGTCTCCGAATCTGCAACCACCTTGTCTGACTTTAAAGTCAACTCTTGTACATGTTGCAAGGAACCTGCAAGCTCCTTTAACTTCGACAATCGACCGTCCCGCTCCTGTTCAACTCGGTCAGCCACTTCCTTGGCAAATTGCTTCTCACGTTCGATATTCACAGCCGCTAGTCGGTTATTGGCATATGAGATAACTGCACGCTTGGTGGCCTCGACCTCATTGACTAACCGTCTATTGTATAGTTCAACAAGACGTTGTTGGTCGTCTTGAAACTGCTTATTCCAACGTTCTTCCTGTGCTTGAAGAGTACGTTTAACCTCGTCGGTCTGTGCTTGACCCAGAGAAGCAAACCGCGACGCTTGGGTCTCAAGACTGGCCTTAATATCGTCCTGATGCGAAGTCTTCAACGCATGGATCGACTGGCTTAACTTGGTCAGGTCCTTCGACATTCTAGATACCAAATCCTCACTGTGACTCGAGTTATTGACGGATTGAATGAACTTGTTTAGACTCTCGACCGAAGTGGCCACCATAGGATCCAAGGATACGCCTGATGGAACATGAATCAACGGCAACTGCACGGACGACGACGGTTGAGACTTTGGTGGTACAACTACAGCATTTGAAGGCTCATCGTTCTTTTTTTGTTCCAATGGTTTCTTGCTAGCAGGTTCTTGGGGTTTGATATCCGGCACTGGTGCAGATTTGACGGCGGATACCGCTGCACTTCGGGTAGGAGGGGCAGCAATATCTCTGGCCTCTGCGCCGGACTTGGCCACGGTGATCTTCTTATCAATGCCTTCCGGCAACTTCGACGGCACGGCGGCACCAGGCGCGGTGACCGGGTGGCCGTTTTGTCTATACCTACGCTTGAATTCCCGTTCCTCAATGGCGGAAATGACTGATTCTGAAAACGGCACATACTCAGTATAAAAGTCCTGGAAATCGTCATCTCTTAATGAGTACCATATGCCTCCAGCATATAAAACCACGCCCAATGTCACTGAACCAAGAAAGAAGGTACGCAACCTGTGGGTTTTCTTGATTGGAGGAGGTTCAATTTGCGGGGCCTGTGGTCGGATAGGTGCTCCTCCAATGACCGGTCTGGAGGCAATTTTCGGTTGAACAGGACTCTCAGCACTCTTCACAGTGATATGAGGTTGTTGAATACCAGTAGACTTGGGTTTTTCATTGAATAATTGATGCTAAACCAGTTAGACAAGAAGGGATCTTGGTCAATGCCACACAACATAATACTTACAGTGGTTACAAAGCTTCGACTCAACCGCAATAACGGATTAACCGTCGAATGAGCCCGAATCATCGCTAAATACTGGTCTTCACGGTTCAAATGGCTGATTTGTTGACTTTTCCGGCTGCCAAAAAATCAGTTTTCTCCCATTGGCTCGTTCCGACTCAGTAAATTGAGGAACACATTTTTCACGGTTTCTAGCAGTAGTAACATGGCATCGGCACCGGGGGTCAATCCCGTGTATGGAGGAGGTGAGTAGGGGGTTATTTCTTGGTGTTTGGATTTGGTTATTGATTGGGTAGATGAGGTTTCTGCTGTGGTGCTGGATTCGGGGTCTGCTTGGACGCGTATAGGCTATGCGGGCGAGGATACGCCTAAAGTGGTGATTCCAAGCTTTTATGGCCGGAAGAATGGTATTAAGGACCCAGAGGAGTTGCCTGATGCTTCGGTAGATCCTCATTATGTATTTGGTGATAATGGAATTCATATGCCGGTCCCAGGAATGGAGGTGTTGAATCCATACGAAGACAGTATTGGTAAGAAGGACAAGAGAAGAAACCGCGAGTTGGTTAGTGATTGTGTTCTAACAGGAGCGTGTGCCATAGTGACTGATTGGGATGCGACCCTAGGCTTGTGGGATCATGGATTACAGGAGATGTTGGGGTGTGATATGAGTGAGCATCCATTACTGATAACGGAGCAGATTTGGAATACCGACGAGAACCGGCAAAAGGCTATGGAATACGCGTTCGAGAAACTGGACGTGCCGGCATTCTTCATGGTCAAAAGCCCCGTATGTTCGCTATTTGCTGCTGGTAAAGGAAGTGGGCTGGTGGTGGATCTAGGGGCTCAAACTGCTACCGTCACCCCAATCTTGGATGGCCTGGTGTTGTATAAAACTAGCCGGCGCTCACGATATGCAGGAAACTTCCTTAATAGACAGGTCCTGCAGCAGCTGAAGACCAGAGATATCGTCGTCAACCCCCGATATCTTATCGGCACGCGGGAGCGCGTGCAGCTAGGACAACCTGCAAAGTTCACGCCTCGGGCTTTTGCCAAACCGCTCGAGTCCACGTACCATGACCTGCAAGTAACACGAGTAGTCGACGAGTTCAAGGAATCGGTTATTGGAGTAAGCAAAATCATCCTGGGATCCGAAAACGGCAACGAGACAGAGGGCTCAAAACGCTCGTTTGAGTTCCCCGACGGCTCCAGCCACGAGTTTGGCGACGAACGGCTGAAGGTCGGCGAGGCGCTGTTTAGACCGTCCAAGTTCCCTCTGGATGGTGAGGACACCAAGGCCGATGAAAGCGACAGTCCTGCCGAGAATGACGACGACAACAAGCAGAAAACCGCTACCGAGAAGGAAAAAGATATCACGGAGGCCCTAATTCATACTGACCGGAGCACGGCTCCGTTCGCGGCCACTCGCGGCATCTCTCAATTGGTGTTTGATACCATTGTGGCCTCTGACGTGGATATTCGCGCCAACTTGGCCAATAACATAGTGGTCACTGGCGGCTCATCGCTGGTGCCAGGGTTTACGGACCGGCTCAACGCCGACCTGACACAAGCCCTCGCAGGTCTCAAGATAAGAATCCATGCGCCAGGAAACACCGTGGAGCGAAAGTTCTCATCGTGGGTGGGCGGTAGCATTCTCGCCAGCCTGGGTACGTTCCACCAGTTATGGATCTCCAGAAAGGAATATGATGAGACCGGGACCGCCAAGCTGCTGGAGAAGCGGTTTCGCTAGATGTATCTATAACCATTATTATTATTATTTATACGTTAGTTAATGCTTACGTCTTTTCTTCTTGGCAGGCTGCTCCTGAGCAGCCGCCAGTACTGCAGCAACCTTGGTTTCATCCGGCTCGTCCTCCGTGTCAAACACGGCCTTGCGCCATTCACGCAGACGCTTCTTTTTGGCGTACTTGCGCCGGTCCTTCTTCATCTTTTCTGGGTCCCTGAACGCAGCAAGCTGCTTGATACCCACGAATTCATTAAGGTCCTTGTCGTCAGCCACAAGGATATCGCGCGCAGACAGCCCAAACGAGTCGGGAGACACCTCGCGGTACTTGAACTTGGGTCCCTCAGGCTCCAGTACCACGTTGGAGGCTTTGGCTGCAAGCTCCAGGTTGTTTTCCACAAACTCCTCGGCCTTTTGCCGTATAGCAAGTGCCTCCTTCTTTTTACTTGCCTTTTCTTGTTTAATCTGCTTCTTCTTGGATGGCATCTCCGTCTCTTGCTCGTCGTCCTCATCTACCTCATTATGCTCGTCGTCTTCGGCCCATTCAGACGCTCCTTTATCCTTTTTGGAGTAAAACTCCTCGTTGAATATCTGCTGCATCTTACGATCCCATTCCGTGTCGTCAAACTCGCCTTCAATCAGATCTATCTCGGAAAACTTGGCCGAAACCTCGTCGTCGCCTATGATATCTCGCAGCTTCTCAAACTTGGAAACAACCTCTTTGATCTTGGTCTTTTTCAACTTATTAATCTCACGCTCATGTTCAAGCTTACGTTCCTCATCCGCGTTCTTTTTCTTGTCTCGCTGACGTTTGCGAGAGTTTTGCTCCGATCGACGAATCGTGCTTTGGTCTCGTGCATAGCTGACAATCTCGTTGGCGTCCGGGTCCTCGTACCGGAAGTTATATGCAGTCTCAAACTTGTCGGCGATATCGTCAAACTCCTCGTCATCCTCAACTATCTCATTGTAACTGGGGAGGATATTTTTGCCGGTCTTGGGGTCTACCGACTTTGGTAGCCATGCTTTAGTATTGACAAATGCGTCTAGGAACTTGGCATCTGTGGGTTCCGGCAACTCGATAGGAGCGATCTGACGGTCTTGTTTCTTTTTCGTAAGGAACTCTTCATCATCGTCCTCTTCATTTGCGTCGCCATGTATTTCGGCCACAAGTTTGTGTCGGTCCTCAGCTTGCTGTATGGCGTATGGTTTTTCCTCATCTGCCTGCCCCAACAACGCCATTCTATGATAATCCTTGAGGTATATGGGTTTTTCTTTACGTTCTAAAGTAGCAGAGACGTCTTCGTCAAAGAACTTGACGTTTGGATCAAGCAAAGCCTTTGGATCTTGTCGAATCGTCTGGATCACTTTGTTGATATTGGCATCCAAATCCTCCGTCAAAAGCTCACCAAAATCATCTTCCTCTTCAGATGAAACCTCAATATCGTCCTCAAAACTGTCATCATCATCTTCATCCTCTACTTGATGTAACGGCTTTTGGGCCTGCAATGCAGCAGTCTCTACACCGGACTTATCTTTACTAGACCCATTTTCCAATTCATTGGACACTTTATCCGTAGACTTGAGCTTGTCAACATGCTCTACCTCCTTCTCTGCACGAGCCTTTTGTGCAGCTGACTTTTTCCGAGCCATTTCGTTGGTCAATAAAAAATTAAAAAAATATTTTGATTTCTTTCTCTTCCGCTTCCGCGTCGGAACAACTCTCCATCAAACCATACAAAATGGCTCGCAGTATAATCACTGCGATTGCAATTGGATTGAGCACGGTGACGGCTGAGAATGAGGCCGAGCCTGTGATAGTTTATCGTACTGTTGCGTCCACGTCGACGACATCCAGCTTTGCTTATGGAATGCTGGTGGGCCAGCTTAGTGTGTTGATATTCACCGCCATCTGTCTACGATTCTTCATCTTTGCAGATGGTTCACCAGTATCAGGTCAAAAGGATTACAAATCTGTACATCTGTTGAGTGATAAGCGAAAGGCCAAGGTTCTACCGATTGCAACAGCCACAGTCAATACAATACTGGAAAAGACATATTATAATGTAGACACCCATGCAGCCGAGTCCTTGGATTGGTTTACAGTGCTGATTGCTCAAACCATCAGCCAGCTACGGGAAGATGCCCGTGTTGAGGATAATATCCTGACGACGTTGCAGAGAGTGCTGAATGGAGATAGTTTGCCGGAGTTTATCGACACTATCAAGATCACCGAACTCAATATGGGCGACGATTACCCCATCTTCAGCAATAGTCGTGTCTTTCCAAGCGACGGGGTGAATGATAATGACGACACTACGAGCGGATTGGAGGCTCAGATGGATGTTGACCTCACCGATACGCTGACTCTGGGGATAGAAACTAAACTGCTGCTGAACTTCCCCAAGTCGCTGTTCGCAAACTTGCCTGTATCGCTTTCTGTATCGATAGTGCGCTTCTCAGGCCGCCTGACGGTATCCTTGAGAACTACAAAAGGTGACGGGGGTGAGAGCGACCGTGGTCACACGTACTTGACCTTCTCGTTCGCTCCGGACTACAAGCTGGAATTTAGCATCAAAAGCCTTGTGGGGGCCCGGTTCAGATTACAGGATGTGCCGAAAATTAGCCAGCTCGTGGAATCACGACTGCGTAAATGGTTCACAGACCGCTGTGTCGCCCCTCGCTACCAGCAAATCGAATTACCCAGCTTCTGGCCTAGAAGTAAAACTACAAAACAACAGTCTTCCAGACTCAGGAATGAAATCAGTTCCGGAAGCTTGGCGGTGTCTGATAGCACGGAAGAAGCGGAGCAGCAGCAGCAGCAGCAGCGCAATAAGGTCTCGCAACCAAGCCGTTAGAGATGATGCCCTAGATCATGACCATACCACCAACGGATGCCAATGTCTGCAACAAGTGGGCTTAAGCTTCCAGACACGACCTGCCAAAGCTGCGCCTTGAGGTAATCGGTCTCGTTCTTGACAAGCGGCGTGATGGGTGGCGACCGTAACAGTTGAGCAATAACGTCAAGCCAGTGCTCAACTTCAAGGGGTCCCAGGTAAGGCAGGCTCAGGATTATCGGCTCTACGAGAGCAGCACGGATTGTAGGTGCGGCGGTCGAGGAGGATGCGTCATCTTTGGCGGCCGGTGGAAGCTCGACCCCAGGTATCGTCGTCCTGGCCTTGATGCAAAGTTTATCTAACACCCTGTTTACTGCTCCTTGATCTGTTTGGTACGGAGATGTGACGGCTGCCACGACCGTCGAGATGGCGAGTCGGAATTGCGTTGCAGATAGAATGCCCGGAAATAGGCCCAGAACAACGTCAAAATATTGCAATGCCTCTGGCGTAACGTTTCTTGTTGTTTTCTGGAGCGTAAGGTGTGATAACACCACCGAATGGGCCGACTCCAGGACCGGTTGCACGTTTGGCGGGGGTTCCAGCAGTCCCCGTGCTATCGGCAGTACAAGCTTATCCAGAACTGGCGAGGGACACGCCTGAATCAGGATCTCAAACACATCCAACATGTATATAACCTTACCCCTTTCTAATGCATTTTCCTGTACTCCTCCTTGATTGCATGACCCAGCCAAGTATTCGAATAGCGGCTGGATACGGTTCTCGGGTTGATCCAGAAGAGTATCAACACACACGTGAAACACGAAGTTGAAGGCATCGAAACCTTGAGTACCGAGGTATAGGGTCACAAAATAGAAATTCCCCAGGGTACGCAGCACCTTGGCAGCGAAATAGCTACGACTTGCCATCCTTCTTTTGTAGAGCATCAGCGAGGCCAAGCCCTGCAGTTGCAATGATACCGCGAATAGTAGCACTTTGAGCGTATTCCAGTCGTCTTCGTTCTGTTTCCACTCTTGTGAAGCACATTCCATAAACGAGGCTAAGCGGTTCACAAATTCATCCACCTCGTAGTCGGAGCAGTCGCCAGATTCAATAGAGACACGGATAAGGTGCGAAAGCACCCCCAAGTTCTGGAATACCGGCCTAGTTTTGAGCAGTGGGTCGACCAAAACATGCCGAATGCCATCCGGCGAGTGGTATACAAGCTCTACAGTACGGATCAGGACTTGTTGGTACGGCAGTCCATTCAAGAGCTGTAGATCAGCATGTGCTATTGACTTGGAAAGACAAAACACCACCAGCGGTGATACTCGACCCTGCGGATCAAGGTGTATTGATTCCCTTGATGACTTGACGAGTAGTTCATGGGCTCTCGCCACCAAAGCCCTACTTTTAAGAGTATCTGATTGGAACAATCCTGCAAGTAAAGGCATGGCTCTCCAAATTTCAGGAGGGTCCAGCTCACATGCCGAGAGCACCAGCTTCAGCCATAGATCCGGGGCGATTGTGGGGTCTGTGATCTCAGCCTTTCGGAACGCTGCCGATCTGAACCCGTCTATAAGCACGGATATTGCTGTCAGATCGATTGCCCCATCCGTTGTTGGAAGAATCGAAGGACTAGTCAGAATATGACGGACAACTATCGGCACATTTAGTTGATTCTTGATCGAAGGCAGATAATAGATCGCTTCACGCAAAAGACTGGAAACTATTAGATTCTTGAAGATTGGCAAAGAAAATCATAATAGACATACTCTGTGGAGAATTGGGTCGAAGGAGCTTGTAACCGCCGAACCAATCGATCCAAACTACTGGTGACACTCGTATACGCCATGCTCATTGTTCATATCAAATATCCTCTCATATCCGAGGCATAAATACCCCAGAGCGCACGTGATCTGATTAGGGTTAGGGTAACAACTTCACCAGTTTGAATTAGTGGTTATGTATTACCGCACAGAGTCACACACGTCTGTGAATCCACCCATTGACAAAACTATTCACTCTAAGACAAAGGGATTGTGGCTTTGGATTACTTGGTTCCTGAGATACGTGGGGCGCAGCGGTATGCAGATGCAGATCTGACCGCTGATCGATGCTCAATTTTTATTGCGGAGTAAATTCATTTCCCACTGAAAGTTTAACAGAGCCGTGCGCTCCTTATCTAACTAAATCTTTATAGAATAGCATGTCATCGTCTAAATAACATTTATTATTCCTTTGAGTCCTTATGCACCCTTAGATTATCATTATGAAGAACATCTTAGGACATATTCAAGCAGACACTTAAGCCTTGCAATTAGTTCTATATTAGTATGGATTGCACCACTTGGTCTATGAGGTCAGTGAAGCTCATGACAGGCTGCTTCAGCACCTTAAGCGATATTAGTAATTTAAAATAATGAGCAATGCGTACAGAACAAAGTACAATAAGGCTGAAAAACCTCCCAGACTATTTTTGCTTCCTGTACTATTACGAAGATTTACCACTCTGTTACGTTTGAACAACAGAATGCTGTTGAATAGGGTTGCAATCTATACATGAGTTGTATAAGGAGAGTTGTGGTCATTAACAAGGTTCGGAAGACGACAAAGTGAGGGAATTTAAATCCATATTGAAAGCTCAGCTAAAGCCCTACAGAGGGTTGAGTGACTTAATGACACGTTTGAAAAAATGTTTTGAAGAGGAACGAAAGATTGACAACCTGTGCTTGGCCTTGCGATTGGGTCGCCATCTCCGATTGTGTTTAAAAGCGGCGATTCTCCTCCAGAACAAATATAATGAGTGACTTGGAATCGGATCAACGGGCGAGAATGAAATTCTGATTGGCGATTCGGCATTTGTTATGGTATTTGCAGGGGCAGTAGGAGTTGGAGGGGGTGGTGATGGTGGCTGGTTCTGTGAAAGAGGCGGAAGAACTGGCTTGGGCTTGCGATCGGCCTTCATAGTTACAGACTGGCGTCGAGGACTCTGCGATAGAAGCTCGACAAACGGAGTCGGGGTTCGTTGTTGAAGAGCCACTTCGTCAGGGTCATCTTGCTCCAGCAAGGCCATGACGCTTTTAAAACCTTCCTGCTCTGCCGAGTCAGCCTCGCTATCGGTGATGATAGGTGAATACGACTTGAATTCCTCGATGATCTGGAGGGAGCGAGACTCTTCGTCTTCATCGGTGGAGGACCCATTATCCTTTGCTAGACGAGCTAGCTTGGCTCTAGCCAGCTTTGCTTTACGCATTGCCATCCGCTTTGCGTTCGTCTTTGCTGCCATTTGGTTTGCAATCTTCTTCATAGTAGCACTTTCATCCGATGAGTATAGGTCTTCCCAGGAGGACTCATATATGGCGGGCGAGTAGCCAATAGCCATTTCCAAAGTCTTGGGTTCAAGCAAATCGCCAATGCTACTGCTGGACGAAACGATGGCTTGGTCAGATTCGTCCTTGGTGCTATGCCTTGGAGACGGGGTTTGCTTAAATGAAAATGATGATGATTGCATGGATGCAGTAAGGGATGTTGCCGTCTCCAGTGAGGGGGCAATATGCTGATCATGGGTAGGAAGGATTGCCTCGGCTCCGACTTCATATGGCGGATCATTATCACTGATCTTTGCTGTGGACAGCAGGTACCGTGAAAAGGCCATAATACCCGACTTTTGGCGCGTCATTTCCGAGACCCGGAGAGGAGACACGGCGATAGATGAGAACATGTTCATGGCCGATTCGGAGGCATTGGATTGGAATGGAGAGTAACCTTCATCAAGCACCAAGCCATTTTCTTCCCTCTCCTCTGTAATCTGCGGCATAACGGGTGCACTATGGGGTCTACCAATCCCGCTCAACATAGCCGAGGACTCTGGCAAGCCATTGATCTTGTTAGACACCAATTCACGCAGTTGTGGAATCCAAGTTTTTGGCGAATGCTTGAGATCCAAGTTGAAGTGCGGACTGTTGGATAGAAAATGTCTTGAAGACACAGGGCGAGGTGATCCCCCACCGCCCGGCACAGACAACCTATTATAGTGCTTCATCAAATCGACCGTGTGCTAGGAAAATATTTAGAAATGAATAATAAAAGGGCATCACGAAATGGAACTTATATGGCTTTGACGGAAAGTTATGGACAATGGAACTAATCCTGCAGACTCGATTTTTCCGCATAACAGTATAGTCAGAATGGATCGTTCTAATTGAGTTGATATCTCGAACGAGTTATGTTTTGAACGAAATAAGATTCGAAATAAAAATGTGGAGATCTCTTAGCCGAACCAGAGCTTTGATCTACCCCTCATGCAAATCCCATAAGAGAGAATCATCACCTAAATTGGGTCAGAAGGGATTATTTTTAGCGAAAGTATGCTAGTCCAGAGCAGTCTAAGTTCATCTTGGCAGATAATTGTTTTACTAAAAGAAAAAGAGAAGATGGATCCTTAGATGGGGCAAACGGCCGTTCTCTATCTTAAATCTAGATTCTAAAATAAGAGACAAAACATTTGGGGCTGGGATCATGCACTATCGAGTCACGCAGTTTCCCTGCATAAAGCAGCCGCATATATAGAATAAAGAGAAAGTGAAAAAAGTGTCAGAATTTAATAAATAGCCATATATAAATTATTGAAATGCAAATGATGTTTCAATTATAAAACCGCCAAGCGCTGTTGAGTTTGACTTGGGATGACATTTGATTTGTCACTGACAGTTAAGGATCTTGAAGGATGTTGATTCCTAGGATGGAATTCTTCCTTTATTGAGAAGAAGTTCTTCAAAGACTTTCTTAACGAAGATCGAGAGTGTGTAGAAGAAGAATCATAGGTGGAGTCTGAAAAGATTGAAGAAACCTCAATTGAGGTTTCAGTTTTCTCTTTGATTATTGACGAAGCAGGCATAGTTGAAGCAGTAGTAGTAGTAGTAGAAGATGTAGAAGTAGATCTAGTAGGCATATGCTTTTGATTGATTGATAGTGATAAAGAAGAAATAAATCAAAAGGGAAAAGGCCTTGATATTTATATTGTTTGCCTTCGTTACTATTATTGTATTTTCGGTGGCCAGGCTCCCGGTTATGGGGCTGCGGAGTCCGGGGTTGCAGCGATTTTCTCGATCAGCGTGAGTAATCGCCACTTCATCGTTAGTCACCTTCGCTACCGCACAGTAAGAAAACACACTTGTTTGAGCCTAAATACGCATTACTGAGTCACGAGCTTGAATATATGACAGCGGTTAAGTGGTGCTCCAGCAGCCGGCATTTCGTGCCCAAAAGCCATTTTGACGGTTTCAAGGTTTGTACCAAATGCCGTCAAATGCTGCAGTCTCGACGCCAGCGGCTGCGACATTCCAAGGATCTGCGCCACACATCATCATCTACTTCTGCTACTTCTGCAGCTCCTCCCAATACCAGTCAGAATAAACCTGCGGATTTAAAATGGTGCATTGGCAATTGGCATTGGGCCCATGCTAGTGAATTTGATGACTCCAAATTATGCGCCGCATGCCGCTTCAGCCGCACGTCGTCCTCTAGTATAAATAAGGAGGTGATTGAGGAGGACGAACAGAATGTTTTGTTTGATCTTACAATGGATCTTGAAACGTTACCGGCCGCCAAATGCGATTTTTTCTCTGTTTCGCCCTCGGTTTTATATACAAACTCCCCATATTTGTATCCTCCTACTGCGTCTGTATCAATAGTCGGTGGGTCTCGAATGACATGACCCAATAATTCAAACAGTTTTTATGTTCGAAAAGTATCTAGCAATTGAGTTGTTAAAGGTCGAGTTTCAGGCTCTTGATCTTGATCCTGTTGTTGTTGATCATCCAATCGTCGTCTTGCTTCTGCAATATCGAGACGTAGCATGTTATAGAATGGTAACCGCCAGTTTTTGCCCGGCAAAACTTCATAATGGATCAAAGTAGCCACTACCCATCCAACACTTGCAGTCAAAATACTGCCTGGTAAATGGCCAATTGCTAGTTGGAATGCAATCAAATATATAAACGTCTTGTCGGAAAGCCTGAACTTAAATGTACTGCTCACGGGGGACAATTGAAACCGGTATACCACCGGAACCAGATTGTAATATAATGCACTTAACCCCACAATCACCGCGCTCTGACCCGGTGCAAGATGGTTCATACTCCCGATTGGTAAAATATATCCCAAATATAATATCACCGGAGTAACAATAACACTCATACAATATAATACAATCACAAATGATAAAAACTTGCGTGATCCAAATAATCGTTCAATGACACGTAGATTATATAATAAGATCACCGCCAATAATACATCCGATTGATTCACATATACCAATTGATTGACAGGGATTCTCCACCATTGATCTATATTTCTCCCATCAGATCCCATATACATATATAATTTGTCAATTCCAACTTACGCCAGATCTTTAGATGTGGTGTTATAGCCATCTCAAATAGATATTGCATCTCCAATAACGCAATAACTAAAGGTGCCACCAATGTGTAACAGATTAATAGCTTGGTCACTGGAGTATCAGTAAACCCCGAAACTGTTGATGCAAACATATGGACTTTTGGACCGTCTAATGGGAATTTTGTTGGATGATGATGATGATACAAACTCTCCTCCCCGCAGTTACATATATACCTGTCCCAAGCGTGACCACTTTCAGCGGGACAATATTAACAATAATGCCAGAACCATCTGAATCACAGGAGATTCAAGGATTTCCATTACATGATGCTGCTCGGGAAGGGAAATCATTATTGGCCAAATCGTTGATTGGTGGCAATCCCAATTCAATCAATATCAAAGATCAAGATGGACGTACGCCATTGTTTTGGGCGGTTTCTAGCGATAATGGCGAAGTGGCATCTGAGATTCTCAAATCGGCCAAGGATAATAATACAAAAGGGTTTGATATTGATCAGACCGATGATGGAGGATGGACAGTGTTGCATATTGCCGCTTCAATCGGTTCATTGGAGATAATTAGGGACCTTTTGTTGCCGTTCGGACCTGATTTGGATGCTGAGACAAACTCGGGGGTGACTCCGTTGCATTTGGCTGTTTCTAAAGGTCATATTGATGTGGTTAGACTTCTATTGGAAAAAGATGCTTCACCCCGGGCCAAAGATAATCAAAATCGCACCGCTCTACATAGGGCTGCATCAATAGGATCTATTCCACTTGTCAAGATCCTCATCAATGCTAAAACACCTTTAAACTCAACAGATAAAGGGTCTTGGACTCCTTTACATCATGCGTTTGCAGAAGGTCATGGGGACGTTGCATTGGAACTCATCAATGCTGGAGCCGACCCCGAACGGACCGATTCCGAGGGCAAGACTCCTAGTCAAGTATCTGTGGACGAGAAAACAACCAAATATGTAGCTACACATCTTAATAACTGAACATCATATAGAGGGGTTTTTATTTTTATTATTCCTACTCGTTGGTTTTTCGTGCCATCATGTACAAATATATAATAGAGTAGTAGTAAAACACATCGTATGCAGCTTAGACCTTGAAACCATATGATCTTCTGCGTCCACGAGCACGCTCGAATCGTCGGCCTGTGGATTGGATTCTGGGGGCCTTTCTCTTGTGAGGACCCATGCCAAAGTGTCGCACGGCTTCCCGCGAGTTTCGGGGACCTCTAAGAATCAAAGTGTTCTGACCCTTGGGAGCACGACGGGCCAACTGGTCCAAGGTGATAACTTCACCACCAGCTTTAATGATACGGGCACGAGCCGTCTCGGTGAATCGCAAAGCTGCGACAGTGGCCTTGGGCAGTTCGAAGATTCGGCTGTCATCAGTCACAGTTCCAACAACAACAATAGTCTTGTCGGCAGCACCCTTTTGTGAAAGAGCCCGAGCAATACGAGAAATCGACACTGGGGGTCTGTTGATCTTGGATAGAAACAAACTCTTAAGAATCACCTTGTTGAACTTGGAATCGGTTCGACGAGCCAAGAATCGATACAGCTTGACTAACAACTTCAAGTAAACATTATCAGACTTGGGTGCAGTACGATGACCACTTCTGATATGCTCTTTGGCGAAAAGATCCTTTCCCATTTTGGTTGATGTCGAAGTATATGAGGGAGGAGTTGATGAAAGATTTCCTACTTTGAGTCGCAAACTCCCACTGAAGCGGACTTTCCTTTCCCAAATCAGCACCGTAAATCTGTGACCGATCATTTAGGGCTAAGCCCTAAATCCCTCCCAACCTCAACCCTCCATTTGTCCTGTCACATGACTTTTCCAACATGAATCTCTAAGCGTCCAAATCTTGGTGGTTATTATTGAACCATGGCCGAACTAGCGTATGTTTTAACGACTACATTATTGGTTTTAATACGTGTTTATTAACTTGGAATAGGCCAATTCCAACCAATGTCAATCCTCGGGGCATTCCCCAGGCGCCATTTGTGGAGAATGTAGAGGAATATGTCACTTCACGAGATCAAGTAGAGCCTATGCTCAAGCAATTCCAAGAAATGATTCAGTATGTGAGGTTTATTGGCTTTTTTGTTTTGTTTTTGAAATTCTAACTGATTGATTAGGAAATACAAATATATGGTAAATTACTGTTAACCTATATTGCTTATGGTTTACAGACTAACTGGATTATAAAAGGAACTAAGCACTTCACAACGGATTCAAGCTTTAAATGAGAAAATCCCTGATATACAGAAAACCCTCGATATGATCACTTTCATAGACTCTAAAAAGGTACAGTGGTTATTGGTGCTGGTATTGACTGATTCAAAATCTAATTAGTTTAGGGATCCGACGATGAGATATTAACGCATTATGAACTTAACGACACTCTTTACGCCAAAGCCACTATCAAACCCTCAAACACAGTCTATCTATGGCTTGGTGCTAATGTGATGCTCGAGTATACGACCGAAGAAGGCATTGAATTGGTGAAAAACAAACTTAAGGCAGCCAAAGAATCTCTGGAAATATGCCAGAGCGACCTGGAGTTTCTGCGGGAGAACATCACCACCATGGAGGTCAACACTGCTCGTGTATACAATTGGGATGTGCAGAAGAGAAGAGAAGAAAAACAACAAAAATAAAGTCGTAATAACCATGTTTATATTATGTACCTAGTTTCAATTTCATGAGAGTTTTATTTACTTTTGATTCGTAGATCAGATGCAACGTTGAGGAGCAGAGAATCGTTATCGAGCAGTAGCTTGTTACCAGATTGGCTGAGAATAGTGGCGATTTCTCTCGCAGTATCTAGACGCTTGAGTTCCACGTAATCGTGGGATTTTTTGATAGCCTCACCAATCAGTTCAGCAGATGTGGCCTCACCCTGAGCCTTAACGATGATTCCTTGTTTTTCCTGTCTGGCACGGTCGACAATAAATGCCGCTCGCTGCGCCTCCTGCTGGGCAATCTGCTTAGCCTCGACAGCGGCGGTGAACTCGGGACTGAATGTCATATATGTCAAAGATACGTCGTCGAGCATAATGTTGAATTTACTGGCACGCTTAACCAGATTCTCACGAACCAGTCGAGATACCCGCTCTCGCTGAGTAATGAGCTGAGAGGCATTGAATTGCGCTACAACGCTCTTGAGAACTTCATTGACGATTGAAGGCAGCACTCGCTCGTCATAATCAGCACCTAATGTACGATAAATAGTGGCGAGTGACTCAACTCTTGGTCTCGACAACACTCGACACGTGATGTTGACCATCTGAAGATCCTTAGTTCCGGTCAGAGACGCTACATTTCTTGGTTTGGCCCGCACATCATACACAATGGGGGTTTGAAACCATGGAATTGCAATATGAGTACCTTCAGTATAGATCTGAGGTTGGATTCCTCCGAACCGAGAATAAATGATGGCTCGATGTCCACCATCAACATTGAATAAAGCTTGAGAAACAATCAAAGCACCAACTCCAATTAACGCTACGCCACCAAACCCGGCAAACATCGGGAATCGACCCTTGGCTCCACCACCACCTCCAGTATTCTTTCTTGCCTGGTCAGAAAGAGCCTTGGCAAGCTTTTCCCATTGTCCACGTCCACTCATAATATACTATTACAACCCCTACGATTTTGCCTCTCTCTCTTCTTGTACGGAAGGCTCCTCTCTAAGTGGTCGGGACATTGGAGACACCCTAACCCTAGTTAATACTCACGTGATCGCTCCAGAGAAAAATTAATTATTGTGACTGTTTTATCCCAAAGCAGTTTATACCCAGACTCATATTTACAAAGGTGATTTGGGAACAATGCTCACATTCTTTCCAAACACACTCTTTTAGTGAAATTATCATCATCTTCTTTGACCGACGACATAACATATATTTAAAATGCCTGGTGTTACCGTGAGGTATGTATAACTGGAATGATTATTCTCTAATGCTATTTGGTCCTTTACTGGCGATATCGTCGGTTTAGAGACCGATTAACATGTGTGAGACATGGGCATGATTTGCTAACTGGTTGATATTTGTAGAGACGTACCTGCTCAGCAGTTTATCAATGCATATGCTTCATTCCTTCAACGTCAAGGTAAGCTTGAGGTTCCTGGATATGTCGAACTTGTCAAGACCAGCGCTGGTAATGAATTACCTCCTCAGGATGCTGAGGGTTGGTTCTACAAGCGATCCGCGTCTATTGCCCGTCACATCTATCTCCGAAAGGACATTGGTGTTGGCAGACTCAACAAGTTGTACGGAAACAGCACCAACCGTGGCTCCAGACCATCCCACCACAAGGATGCCTCAGGCTCCATCAACCGAAGAGTCCTACAAGCTCTCGAGAAAATCGGTATCCTAGAACAATCCGGTAACGGTGGCCGAAGAATCTCTGAAAACGGCCAAAGAGATTTGGACCGAATCGCTGCTCAAACCCTTGAGAACGAGGAGGATGACGAGTAAATCAAAATCCACCATGTGTTAATGAAACAAAAAGAAAGATTCTCCTTAAAAAACGCCCTGTCTTCCTCATGTATACAAAGACCATTATTTACTTGATATAGTCAAGTAAAGAAATGCTAATTTATGTTTATAAAAAATCGGTTGATATCTCATAATATCAGAACAGTAAGCGATCAAAATAGAACACTTCCTCTAGACTCTGAGGTCCACTCAAAGATTGGCAATCTTTCCAGACTGGTTTGAAATCGAGACTGAGAGTTACATAAAAAAAGTTAGCCATGCTAAGCTATCCATTTACTTTTAATTTCATTAGCTAAGTAGGTCAGGCAGAAGACGGTCGATTACGTAACGGTTGGGTTGAAGTTATGCCGTCAACGAGGTTTGATTAAAATCGTGGATTATTTGATCGGTTAGGAGTACTTCACCATCCATTTTATCTCATTAAATTTGTTAATAAATAGTCTCTCTTTAAGAGTCTCTCGTTCTGAATCTTAGATTCTTAGCTATTCAACAATTTCAACCAATTGTAGACTACTAGAATTTGTAAATTTGTAGTAGATAATCAGGATGTTTATGTTTGATTAGAAAATCAACAGATTTCTGATTTCTTATCATTTCTATGAATAGCTGTAGCCTGTTCGGCCCTGTTGCAGTGCCGCCGGTCTCTTGAACTTGAAGTAACACGAATTAACTTGGATGAGTGGCCTTCCGTTCAGACGCGAATTAGCGGCCAGGATATCCTTGAAGGCCGTTATAAAGATATTTTCTGGTGATCAGTATCCTTTACATATCGACGAAGAGAACTATGTGGATGATGAAGAGGACAAAATCGAGGTAAATACCATAACCCTATCTCTTCATTATTTTGATACTGAAATGGATAGTTACGACCGGCTCGAGGATCTCATGGGTATCTGTGTTCCACGAGTGTTTACAACTGGTAGTCTTAAGCGAGGACAGCGCAGGTGGTTTTTTAATTGGCTTGCCGGGCCCTACATTGTGTTTGAGGACCTAGGAGACGAAAGGCCTCGTTATGAAGATAAAGAATTCTATGAAGATTCAAGCCTGACAAACGTCCATAAGCGGAGTGGGTGTGATTCATGCAGATATCTCAATGGATAACATGATATACAAGGATGGCCGGACATATCTTATTGACTTTGAGACGGGCCAGTATTGCATCAGACAAGTCGGGAGCGGGACCAAAGAGACTTGTACGCAGCCTTTTTGGCTCTGTTGAATAATAGTACGGCTGATGTGCGTGATCGGCGTGATCGGCCTGGCCCCTGTGCAGGGTTGCATTTCGCATAAAAGCACGGCTTAACTGTGGTATTTGACGTATCTATAAGTACATGAGTCCAATAAGGGTTCATTTGTCAACAGCCAATGACCATTTGGATACTCTAAGCAATGGATCTTCTTGACCTTGTCCTGGGCTTCGTAAACATTAGAAACGTTTTCTAAGATTGCACACTTTAAGTAATCTACTTCTGAAATTCTAATATAATTAAGGATAGGATAGTACTTCACGAATTATAGTTTGTAGAAACATCATTCAAATACGTATGGCATTCTCAAGAATATTCCGAGCATAAATGCGTAATTACTGATAGTAGATTCCAGTGCGGCTCTAAAAGGAATGGAAGAAACAGAACACACAGCTAAACTATAATGGTCGTAACAAAGTAACCTTATTTATACTTTCCATACTGAACATTGCTGATTACTACTGAAAGGCTTGTACAAACAGTAGAAGCATATAAGACAAGTTACGTTTACGCATATCCCTTGAGCGTAGAGAAACTGGCCAAAAAGTCAAGTCACTCTAGGTCTGTATGACAAGATCAACGCCACATCTATAATGTCTCTCAAAGATCCAGCAGATTCTGGAAGTCAATGCAATTCAAACTCCTCAATGGATCCGAACATCTTCTTCACAGATTGTCGAGATCCTGACATAATCAGTATGACAGTTCCAGAGGCGATTCGCGGAATATATAGGCACTCTTGGAATTCCGTTAGCTTGTTAAGATGGTTCAATTCTTGGAGTTTGCCTCCGGTGATCTACAGATCGGCTGCAGAGAATCGCCGAAACTGCCAGTTATCAGCAAAGCGTCGACATGGAACAGATCAGGGTGATTGGATGTGGCCATATCGCTTTGATAGTACGATTATCACTCGTATGACCGATGGCGACCTGATAGCTGCGCTGCGTCCGGGTGCCACTAGGGCAGTGCTTGGTACTTGGCAGAAACTTCCTGATGAGTTCAGGGACTGGATACCCCTTTCGTCGATGTTGAAGACCCTGGTGATCAATCACGATGACGATGATGCCCTGAGAAACGACTTTAAAGTTCAATCAATGAGTATGATGTCCATTTTCGATGTAATTGAGGATGTTGCAGATCCGTGGTTCAGAGCTCGTGGCCTTCGTCTGAATATATACCGACACGAACCTATGCTGGTAGAAGGTACTCAGATCATTCCAGATATTGTTGCATACATTAGCGATGCTATAACCTATGAAAGAAGAAGATGTCTGTTTGTTGTGCAACTAAATGGAACGGGAATTCGAATAATTGATGGTCTCGAACGCATTCTGGACGGAACAGCAACCGCGATAGACAATGAAAATGCAAGAACCTCAATGGAACAAGCTATAAGATCTTGTATCGCGGCTGGGTGCTTGAATTTTATCCTGGGAGACTTTGAGCGCTGGGCATTATTCTGGATCACAAGCCCGGCCAGACCGTCACCCACAGAGAACAACTCTGCCACTGTGACCGTTCCTATAACAGTTTATATCATTCCTAAGGCATCTCGCATAATTCCTCCGAGGAGCACTATACTGGCGTATTTATTTAACGTCTATACAGAAGGGCTTGACGATACTCTATTCCGGAAAGTGGAGCTCTCGTTAAAGAGACCTGAGGAACAGATGACTGCGTTTCGGAACGCATTTCGATCCGCTCGCAATATACATCGGTCTGATGACTCCACGACTGACCTGCCACCTATCTCAGAAGAAGACTCTGAGCAGAACTTGCAAGTCGGTCCTGAGTTGTGGTCACAAGTAATACGCATTAACCTGAATGAGTGGCCTTCCGTTCAGACGCGAATTAGCGGCCAGGATCCCATTCACCTGAAGGCCGTTCTAAAGATATTTTCCGGTGATCAGTATCCTTTACACATTGACGAAGAGAATTATGTCGATGATGAAGGGGTCGAAACTGAGGTGAATAGCATTACCCTATCTCTTCATTATTTTGATACTGAAATGGATAATTACGACCGGCTCGAGGATCTCATGGGTATCTGTGTTCCACGAGTGTTTACAACTGGTAGTCTTAAGCGAGGACAGCGCAGGTGGTTTTTTAATTGGCTTGCCGGGCCCTACATTGTGTTTGAGGACCTAGGAGACGAAAGGCCTCGTTATGAAGACAAAGAATCGTATGATGATGCTAAGCGAAGCCTGACGAAAATCCATAAGCGGGGGGTGATACATGGAGATATTTCAATGGATAACATGGTATACAAAGACGGCCGGACATACTTCATTGACTTTGCACCGGTCAGAGTGTGGCATCGAATATCTCGGGAGCGGGATCAAAGAGACTTGCACGCAGCCTTTTTTGGCTCTGTTGAATAATAGTACGGCTGATGTGCGTGATCGGCGTGATCGCCCGGCCCTGTGGAGCTGCAGGGTTGCATTTCGCATAAAAGCACGGCTTAACTGTGGTATTTGACGTATCTACAAGTACATGAGTCCAATCAGGGTGAACTTTGTCAACAGCCAATGACCAGTTGGATACTCTAAACGATGAATCTTCTTGACCTTGTCCTAGGCTTCGTAAACATTAGAAACGTTTTCTAAGATTGCACACTTCAAGTAATTTACTCTGAAATTCTTATATAATTAAGGATAGAATAGTACTTCACGAAGTATAGTTTATAGAAATATCATTCAAATATGCATAAGAACGTAAGGTAGGAGACTATTCCGAACATGAATGACATAATAACAATAATGAAATATTGAAAGGCGACCATGCGGTCTGTCAATGCGCACTAGAAAAACTCTTACCGGAGTCCGAACAAAACCTCAAATCAAATATGGAACAGGTCAACAGACTTCTGTTACACCCCCGAGGCGCACAACTCTTGGAATACGAATTTACTCGCTAGTAGTAGGTGAGCATAATGGGTGGTGGGGCATCCTAGAGCAGGAAAGCAGAGGCTAGAGTTTCTTTGCCTCACCATTGCCCTCACCATTGCTTGACTATTGTTTCCACAAATGCTGTTAAGATCTGAACCAAACGGCCCAAGTGTCACAAGGAGCTCGAATATGATATACGCAGTGATAAATGACAGCTAAGTAAACAACAGTTGCATGCTGTGGAGTTCGCCAAGCCTCAAAAGTCACTGAAGCTCAATTTGGATATAAATACGAGCCATTCCTCTCATCATTGTCTCTCACTGGTACAGTAGTGCCTTTTGCCTTTGGAAATAAAATAACCTCACCAAGTAGGTCAATGGCTCAAAATATATTCTTCTCGGGTAGTGGAGATCCCGATATAATCCACATGACTGGTGGGCAGATACGGCAACGCATCAGCGATACCGTTAACCCTATGGTGCCGGCTAGATTTCTGAGATGGTTCAACTCTTGGAGTCTACCCCCGGTGCAGTACGTAAATTTTTCTGAGAATCTCCGAAATGGCCATGTCTCAGCGAGCCGTGGGGAGGGAACACTTTGGGCCGATTGGATTCGGACATACCGGCTTGATGTCACGAGTATCACTCGCATGACCGATGATGACCTGATAGATAAACTGCGTCCGGGTGCCACTAGGGCGCTGTTTGGTTATTGGGGGCGGCGTATCTAAGAGTTCAAGGACATCATTAACAATAGTGCGGCACAATTGATGAAGCCCTTCCAGCTCACCAGAGACCGTCTGAGAAATGAGTCAAGTGTTCAATCAAGGAGTTTTTGGTCTATTTTCGATCCAATTAAGGATATTGCAGGTCCGTGGTTCAAAGCTCGTCACCATCTTCTGAATATTGAGGAACAGTATCGTATCCAGGTAGAGGGAACCCAGGTCATTCCAGATATGGTTGCACACGTTAGCCATCCCGAAAGCGGTGAAACCAAAGTTCTGTTCATTGTGGAGCTAAAAGCTACCGGACTTCGAATCATTGAAGGCATCGAACACATTCTGGATAGAGTAGGAAGTCCAAGAGATGATCGGAATGTCAGACTCGCAATGGACCAAGCTATTAGATCTTGTGTGGCAGCTGGCTGCTTGAGATTTATTCTGGGCGACTTTGAGCGCTGGGCATTATTCTGGATCACAGGCCCGGCTAGACCGTCACCAACGCAGGCTGAGCCTGATGCTGTGACCGTCCCTGTAACAGTCTATATCATTCCTAAGGCGTCTCGTATAATTCCTGCGAGGAGCACTATTATGGCATACCTGTTTGAATCTTACAACACTTATATGGATATGCCGGATGATGAAGACGAATTATTCGATGAAGTGGAACTCTCGCTGAAGCGAAATGAGGGCCAAATGATTGATGCTCGTAACGCGCGTCGTACACATTCAAGTATTGTTAGATTGAATGAAGGCAATTCTGAGATGCCAACTATCGAGGAAGGTCCCGAGGAGAACCTGCAAGCCGGTGATGGCTACTGGTCGCAGGTTCTTCTAATAAGCTTGGACAGATTGCCCTCTATTCATGAAAGAGTCATAGCAGGCTTGGACAAATGGCCCTCCATTCGTGAGCTCTTCGTAAGCAGCCAAGAGTCCGGTGTCCCCTTCAAAGTCATTCTCAAAATATTTTCTTCTGACCAGTATCCTGACTGTCTCGACGAAGAGGAAAAGGTAGAGATAAATCGCATTGACATGACATTCCGGCTAGCTGATACGGAAATGGACAATTACGATCTTCTTGAAGGCCTCGACTGTGTACCGCGAGTCCTTGGATGGGGAGTTTTCAAGAGAGGACAGTACAAGTGGTTCTCTGGATTTCTTTCTGGACCGTTTATTGTCTTCGAGGACTTAGGAAATGAGCGACCTCCCCATGGAGATCAGAGGGTGTTCGAAGATGCGATGCGGAGTCTCAGAATGATTCATGAGCGGGGGGTTGTCCATGGAGATATTTCGATGAGCAATATGCTTTACAAGGATGGTCAAACGTATTTTATTGACTTTGCAACGATCAAGAGTAGGATATCTCAAGAGCAGGATGAAAAGGACTTGTACAACGCCTTCTTTGAGCCTGAGGAAATGTATGACTTTTAACGACGTTCTAAATTTACACGCATTACTTTGTCATATTTCTCAATAGATTGCTAATTATTAAATCCTAAATTTGTGTTCAAACCGGGGCATCAAACCGGACCACGAATGATCGGCCGGATGTGATAACTTCAATAGCGTTACAGTTTAATCCATGTTTGACAACTTTAATCACGATATTGGGAGACAGCCAACGCGATGGAGCGTATTTGAGAGTATTTACTTTCTATCATCCAATCAACCCACCGTCTCGCCAGTAGTTCGGCTGACTGAATAGCAGTGTTCAGTAGATATTTCACAAATGCTTGCTTTCCTACAATAACGATAGTTTAATTTTAATTTTAGAAATTTAACCAACACTCAAAAAAGCCTTTCGATTGTAAAATAACGAACTATGTTCCTAAAGCCGTTACGTGACTCATTGGATACGATAAAGTTTTAAGTTGACAGTCTTTGAAAAATAAGTTATTGTGTTACATTTACAAATTACAACGGGACTGAATACCGGCGTAGTAGACTATTGTTATTAGTGTAGGAACAATAAAGAGTACTGGGCTATAAAAAATGAGCCAGCCCGGCTGCTGCCAGTGGCTTCTACAGCCGTATAGGGACTATAGGAGGGTATAAGGTTGATTTGACGCGGCTTCGAACCGTATTACTTTAGTTGATAGAACTTGAATTTTGTAAGGTACTAATGCTCATGTGATAATAAAATAGAATATAATGCTAGGAGTTCTCTGACAGAGAGCTGGAGGTCTTTGTGAAGGACAAAGTGTGGGGTCTCCCAATGCTATATATGTTAGCATCGACTCTAATTTCCAGTTGCAAACAATAATTAAACTTACCGAGAAAAGTGCTTATTTTTATGAGCTTGAAGCTTAGCTGTGCAAGGAGACATGAGGTTATCTGTAGGAGATGCAAAGCTTTGACTGGATTTCCGTTAGTAACCAACACGCTCCTGGATCACTTATAAGTAACGTACTTGAGCATAGGGGCTTGACGGAGGAGATGATGTCTAGCCACTGGTGCCAGGCCATGCTGTTGCTGTTGTTGCTGATGCAAAGGCTGAATACTAGGAACCTCGGATGTCATTTTTCACTCTATAGCAATACAATGGTGATGAGAAAGTAGTGGTAGAGAGAAAGAACCGGGGGATCTTATATTTGAGGGTCATTGTGTATATGTTGCCTAATTCGGAGAGGGGCTGCTGCACATTAAGCCGCATATGTTGCTGTAGCAACATAAGCCGCTTAAAGAGAGGCTTGAAGCCCCATAACAAGCGGCGCCGCGGATGTTTCAGGCAATTCTTAGCGACTGAGTCATTTGAATAAGGTTTCAAGTTGGAGATAATAGAACAACAAGTAATAAAATGGAGTCCCAGTCAAGTTTGATTGTCAAATCAACTGAGTTGGTGGGAAATCGCGTCAACACGCCCCCTTAAAGTGGTATTTTTGTTAACAGCAAAACATCTAAAAAAAGCTCCACTAAGGGTTTTTGCCGTTTTCCCTACTGAGCCTCCCGGAGAGATTTTGTTTCTATTCTAACCGACAACAACAACAAGTGACGAACTAAGTTTGTTAAACCTTTGTGGGATTGAATTGTTCAAGGAATCAAAAGGGGGGAGCTTCAAGCTAACCAGGCTCTCGTTTTTCGCTTCTAATTTTCCTTTGCACATTCATTAATTTGTGATAATATTTTCTTGTTGACTTGCGACGGATATATCCTTGACTTAAGCGATACGGGGCGTTTAAAGAAATGAGCAAATTCTTTTCATCGGTCCAATCATTCTTTCATTCCGTAACGACAAACGATCATTACGCGTCTTACGAATCTCAATATAGAACCTCTTCCAATACACGAAACCATGTCAGAAACGCGGTGGATGGTGAGGAAGATCATGATTACCTATCATATCCTCCTTCTAGGGGTTTGGTGACTGCCAACGGTGTGGCTGTAGATAATGAGGGATTTTCAAGTGTAGGGATAATGCATTCAAATGATTCTTCAACGTCGATTGATGAAGATGGCAAATCACGCGTTAGTATTTCCGAGCATCCATATTCACAAGGATCGCGTCATGGATCCCAAACAAATCTCACCTCTACTCAATCCTCTACAAGCTTGAACCGTATCCCCTATTCACCTGGTATGCGATCATCTCAACTGGGAAATGGTGGCATCCAATTAAGAGATTATGCTGATGGGGTCCCACCGCCCCCTTCCCCAGCCATTTCCTGGAAACGAATCGATCGCTGGGTCGAAGCAAATTATCCAGAACTATATGATCAACTTTCGTATCCTGTCTCATCCGCAGACCTCAATGAATTAGAGTCGGATCTGGATTGTACCCTGCCATTGGATGTTCGCGATTCATTAATGATCCATGACGGCCAAGAACGCGGTGGAAAACCCACTGGACTCATATTTGGTATCACTTTACTGGATCTCGAAGGCATCATGGAGGAGTGGACGCATTGGAAAAATACCGCTATCAGGCTCAACTCGGCTTTGAAGACGAGACAACAACAAGTAAATAAAGCTCGCATCAATAGCATGCCTACATCCTCGTCAGAGGCGACTGCCGCAGCGGCGGCAATGGCTCGACAAAATACAACCTGGTTCGAACGACAGGAGTCTGTCCCTGACGCTTGCATTCAACGCGTCTACGCACACCCGGGATGGATCCCCCTCGCCAAGGATTGGGTCGGCAATAATATCGCAATAGATTTGGCTCCTGGACCCCGCGGTAGATGGGGCCAGGTCATTCTGTTTGGCCGCGAGTTTGATCGGAAATACGTGGTGGCCCCATCGTGGGCCGCGTTTCTATGTCAGTTTGCCGACGACCTCGAAACTGGTACTCATTATATTAATGACGACATTGAGAATGGAGAACTGATATTCAAGGCCCCTAATGGCCGTCTCATGCCATACTTTGACGTTCTACGATCTCGTATCGAACGGACCCTGAGACAAGCACGGAAAAGCGCCGCCGCCGCCTCGACTCCACCTCTGTCATCTTCAGGCAAGTTTAGAGCCTCGTCACGACCGGGAACACCCTCTTTGACAAACGACAAGATTCGCAAGATTTCATCGCCCAATATTGGCTCGTCCTCGTCGCTGATCTCGCCCATGACTTCAAGTTCAAACTTGCCTTCGACAGGCTTGAGCCGGTCTGCCACCGCGTCGCCCACGTCCATGACCTCACCGCCCACCAGCAATGTTTCACCTGTTGTAGCCGCCGCCGCCACGATGTCGTCCTCATCTTCTTCTTCGACGGAAATAAGTACCCCCAAGGCTGATAAACCGCTACCCGAGGCACCCATACAAGAAGAGCAAGAACCAGTCTCTGCAGGATCGGAGGCGGTTGCAGCCTCCGTTGCCGTAGCTCAGGATGAAGACCAGGACGAGGTGGATCTGCTCAGCTCCGAGATGACTGAGGTGGATATATAGTTCATTAATCCCTAAAATTACATCCATTACTACTATTACTATTCTCGTCTCTACCACATGAAGCGCTGTGGCGCCGGCTCGGTATCCCAAGCGAATGAATACGATACGAATATGTAGACTGTCACTGCGTTGACCACTGTGTACCATAGCCACTCGAGGGCCCGGCGGCTTTTATTAGGATATTTTGACGAGATGAGAATGCGCCACACCAGGTAGGGCATTACATAGTACCGCATCTCAAACAGCGGGCTGGGCACCAGGGTCAGCACCACCGCACCGGCGTAGGCGATCCGTAGAAGGCCAGGAACTCGCGCAGACGCTGCCACGGCGATGTATAGTCCGAAATGATAGATGGGCACAAGCAGGTAGCGGCGCCAGCTTAGGTTTGGCGGGTTGATGAGCCGCCGCCAGATGTAAAATGTGTAATGACGGTTATCGGCGAGTATAAAGGGGTGTACGACCGTGAAGCTATCGATAATCTGTGCTAGAACATATGCACTTAGGCCGTACAACAGTGGGCGGTACCAGGTGCCGGTGATGAACTTGAAGTAGCTGACAACTGTACGTCGTGATAGCCAGAGTGGCCAGGAGAAGAATAGAAGCACAAGCGATGCATAGCATACCTGGGGCAAATTAATGGCCAGTTCATGATTTGACTTGTCACCCATTGTTATTCCTCCATTGAGCTTGAGAAACGCTACAAACCCAGCGCCGACCAGTGCGTAGGGGACCACGACGCGTGGTCGTGTGAGTGCCGTCTTAACCACATCTGTAAGAGATGGTGATGGAGATTCAGCCAGTAATGAGGCAGTGCCCACGAATGCAGCCCATACCACATTGGTTTGTCGGAATGTTATGCTTAGAGCTGCAAGTAGCGCAGATACCTGGTATAGTCTCCACCTTCGGGCCACGCCCCAGGCCAGTAGGACAAATACTGTCGACCACACGTCGGTATAATATAGATTGGCAAAAAAAGCTACCAATGGGAAAAATGGTATAACAGGTGCCAGACCTTTAGCCTCCGGGATCATAGCGATCGCAGCAGGAAGACCAACAAGCACCCCCACTAAATTGAGACTTCGCAGTAAAACGACATTACACGATCCCTGGAGAGCAAGATTATATAGGTAACCCAGTATATACAACCCTGGAGGGGTGGTGATTTTACTATCCCACTTATAGAAGTTTCCTTGACAATAAGTCTGGGTCTGGGGGATGTGGAATATCTCGTCCTTGGATACACATTGTCAGAACCTAGTAATTTCTATAGCAACAGCTGAATAATTGACATACAATATAAGGCTCCTGAACCGTTTCAGAAACGGATTCGAACTCGTACAGTGCAAGCACCACCGATACGACGTAGAGGCCCCATACAACTATGCGGGACATTGGACTGTGGGTATGAAGAACAACTCCGCCTTGTACAACAACCATGCGTTTAAACCAATGGTTGGTGGTGTCATGGTTCTACATATGGCGACTGGCCAGTTGTGACCCTGGACCGGTAAGAGAGGACTGTGTCAATAAGCTTGCGTCATGTAAGCTTTTGCCAAATAATATTCCGGTAGCGTTGTTATCGATCCGGGATCTCATTTATAATGAGACTTTGTCAGAGTTGACTGCGCTCGGCATGGATCTGAGCGGTGCTGTTTTCAACAATAGTGCATATACCTCAGATTCAATGGCGCAGGTTGCGGCAGCCATGTCTCTGGGATACGACACTCTCGTGGTGGATGTGTATTGGAGCGAAAAGAATAATGCATGGCAGCTTTGTCCATTGCCGTTCCCTTCTAATGTTTCTTTGGATGGTGGGACTATATACCAACTTTCTGAAAGTGTTGAATGTCAGCCAAATGTCACTGTGAATCAGTTGTTTGCTGAGATCACGCAGTATATCGAGGAGACTAATGACATTACGATTGCTACAGTCGTGGACATCCAACTCAATCTACACTCCCTCCCGCATGACCGGACCCTGCAAGCATCTTCATTCAAAGTCGGCGAAATGAACTTGTCGTCTAGTGTCACAAGTGCCATGAAATCCGTACTCTACACCCCAATCGACTATTCTGCTGATGACAACCAATATCCGACTCTAGTCAACATGGCCGCAGTATCAGGCGATCGTCTCCGGATTTCCATGTACAACTTAAGCATGCCTTCAAATTCTTCATATTCTGAACAGGTAGATGCAGACCTGCTGTTTTCAGTCACCAGTGACTCCTTCACCAACATTACATTGCAGGAACTCAACTCCACCTGTGCCGCACCCGCAAGCGAAATCCGCTCCAAGCCATTTCGACGAGCCTACGGTGGACCCAGTGACCCTTATAATTTAGGGCTCGTCCGACAGGCTATCAACTGCGGATACAGTCCGATAATCAATACTCCGGACGCTTTAACCGACCTTGCACAATTCGCACAGGGATACGTGTGGAACTGGGCACCTGGACAGCCGTCCAGCACTAACCTGACTCAAACAAACACCCAGAATGGGCCCGTGGCCTTCAAATGTGCAGCATTTGAAACTGACGGCTGGCATGTGGCAAACTGCTACAACCAGACATTCAAAGTGCTATGCCAGCGGGACAACGATACCAGCGGCGACAACGGCAGCTGGGTCGTCTCAGAAACTTCTACAGACTACTTTAGTGCTGGCACAGTGTGTCCACACGGAACATCGTTCTCTGTTCCCAAAAGCCCTCTGCAAAACACAGCAGCAAAGCTGGTGGTGGAAGGAAAGTTTCCGGTGTGGGTCGACCTCAACAGCATCAGTAACAGCTTCTGTTGGGTCACCGGCGGTGCATTTGCACAATGCCCCTACGACTTACAGAAATATAACCGGAACGGTGTCGCTCTTCTGTCGGTTGCAGTGGCTGTCTCGTTTCTCTTGACAGTCATAATGTTTGGCCTCAAATTCGAAAAAGTGCCTCTTCGTCGTAATCAAAGCCGCTGGCGAAGAGTAGTCAATAAGTTCTCGGAGGCAGAGTACGAAGGGGTGCCTGCTTAATCCGTCTGTATTATTATTTATTTAGTATATTCTATGGGAATGTTGAATACTCCCATTATTTCGTGTATGCGCAAAGTCTCGTCAACTCCGTGGAACTTGAACCCGATGACTAAACGGATGGATGAACTTAACCCGCAAACTCGGCGTATAGCCGTACAAACAAGTGCCAAACGGTCGCCTCGGAGAAATATCGCTCTTTTCAGGCGTTCACTCAATTGCCGACACGGGGTTTCCCCACACTTTGAGCCTCAGCACCGATGGCTTAAGTCCGTTATCATCGACTCAACGAAAGACCTCAACGAAAGACCTAGCAGAGACAATTCTAGAGTTGTGGAAAAAGACTAACATGACTGCAATAGTTTGGTCAACAAATTGCAAAATTAGGCATTGAATAAATCCCATATTGCGTAGAACGCAACCACTGGTGGCCATTTAATGGCTAGTATCATTCGAGACGACAAAGCCTGGCAACCCAATTGCGTGCCCGTTACACGCCTCGGCAATCTGAAAAACATCAATAGTGCATGAAGAAGCGGGGAAGTGCCGTGTAGTAGGGGATTGGCATATAAATTCTTGTCAGAAGTACTGCTTCCTACTATCAATTCAATTCAAGTTAATAATAGGAAACAATGAAGTTGAAGCTTTTGCTCGCAGTTGTTTTTAGTGGTTCGGTGTTTCAAAGAGTAGTCGCAGGGTTAGCGTTGCCATCAAATGACACTTTCTATCAGGCACCGGCCAACCTCAGCGATGCAAAGAACGGAGAGGTCCTGAAGATCCGACCAGTTCCCCAGCCGCTGTTCAACTTGACCAATATCGACCGCTCCTATCAGGTCATGTATCGCACCTCCAACAGCTCCGGGTTCGCAATGCCTGGAATCACAACGTTGGTGATTCCCAAAAATGCCGACCCCTCCAAGCTGGTGTCATACCAGATCGCAGAGGACGCTGCCTACGACGGCTGTGCGCCGTCGTACCAGCTACAGACAACCAGCACTGAGGCCAGCGTCCAGGTTGCACTGGACCAGGGGTGGTACTTGAACATTCCCGACTACGAAGGACCTGGGTCGGCTTTCATCGCAGGCTATGTTTCAGGCCACAACGTCCTCGACTCCATCATCGCTACACAGTCTCTCACAAATATCACGGGACTATCGTCAGATGCAGCCATTGTGATGTGGGGATATTCTGGTGGCTCGTTTGCCACTGGCTGGGCCGCCGAGCTGCAAAAGTCCTACGCTCCTGATCTCAAGATCGCTGGCGGGGCCGTGGGTGGCTTTGTGGGTAACCTGACAGCCATTGTGGACTTCCAAGCCGGCGGTGCTCTGGCAGGTTTCCTTCCAATTGCTCTCATTGGCTTGTCGCGCGAGTATCCACAAGTGGCAGCTGCCCTCAATGAGTCTTTAATCCCCGCCAAGGCCTCAACCTTCTATGATGCCGCTCATCAGTGTGTGTTCCAGGACCTGGCTGAGTACTATGACCAGAACATATTTCAGGTATACTTCAAAGACGGTCCTGCCTTTCTCCAGCAGCCACTGCAGCAGACTGTGCTCAGAAACAACAGTCTTGGAAGCAATATCCCTAGCTTTCCTATGCTTGTGTATCAGGGGCAAATGGATGAGGTAATCCCCGTTGATAGTGTCAACGGACTCGTCAAGGAGTATTGCGCTGCAGGCGCTAACATACAGTACCGAGTGAACCCCAG
This sequence comes from Diddensiella santjacobensis, assembly GCA_030574215.1. Taxonomy (NCBI): domain Eukaryota; kingdom Fungi; phylum Ascomycota; class Dipodascomycetes; order Dipodascales; family Trichomonascaceae; genus Diddensiella; species Diddensiella santjacobensis. The sequence continues at coordinate 803,924 of JAJMEO010000002.1, forward strand.
TACTAATCATGAAACAGAGGCAATCGAGGGAGCCCCCTTCGCGGTCGATTGGCTTGCCAGTCGTCTCGACGGGAAGTCTGTGAACAGTGGCTGTTCAACCACCACGTTACCTGCTGCCAATGCAACTATTTCTACCCTTGCCTCAGGAACTGCTACTTCATCTGCTAATACTGCTATCAGCATTGCCTCAGCTACCATCAACACGGAACCGTCCAGCGCATCGTCGACCACTGGTGCAGTAAATCAAGCCACTCCGTCCACTGCGACAGTTGCCTTGAATTCCAATTCCGCCTCGGGTAGATCTCAGTGCGGATTGGCAGTAACTGTGCTCACTGCATTAACTGTAGCACTTTGCTAAAATAGTCTTTTAGATCTGCTCAATAAAATAACCGTTTTTAAAGCTCTAGGGCGGATGGGTTGCATGAGCCTCAGATGGTAGTGCCGTCTCGTCCGAAATACGGCCGTTACAGAAAACTTATTATATGCACGAGCGTGAGCTTATTCTAGACTCTAGAGCGTCGGTCGGCTAATTCCACGTTTGGAAAGATTTAAGTCTGTTGCCGTACAGACTTCATTTTCAAGGTCAAGTGTTCCTTTTAGATCTGATAAGATGGAAGATTTATCAGATCTTTCTCTTTTAGGTCGAATTTTATCACGGCATTTTTTTTTGACGTTCCCGTGTCTGTCGGTAATGAGATTTCACTCACCGATCAATGACGGGGCGCTAAGCCCAAAGCGGAAGATCTGATAAAAAAAACAAAAAATAATCAGATAATCTCAAGCATCCTAGCCGGAATACGACTGATTATATAAATATAATGGTAGATCCGATCGAAAGATAATCTTTGCACCCAACTATTATGGAGAAGGGCGCACTTTCTCTGGCTCGTCCGGCAGCCGAGTCTACGGATCCAGATATCATTGAGCTTTTGGACGACGACGCATCGGGCACCTCCGCTTATTATGATGGCTTCAGCAGAAAGGATATTGCTTCTGTTGTGCCGATTACAGATGATACTGAAAGCCCGTGTAATAGTATGTTTCCCTGCCGCAAACAATTGCGGTCTCATTTGTCTCTAACCTGTCACTGTTAGCCATGAGGATGTGGGTCATCGGTGTCATGCTGTCGGCAGTGGTTGCAGCGGTAGACACATACTTCCAATTCAGATTTCCGACCATCCTCATCGGGTCTCTCGTTGTTCAGCTTCTGGGGTACCCGTTGGGCCACCTGTGGCACGCAGTCATGCCAGATATCAGTATTCCCATAGGATTCGACAAGCGGATCGCAGTCAATCCGGGGCCTTTCACGGCCAAGGAGAACGTCTGCGTGCTGATGTTTGCTAATGTGGCCGTAACAACCAAGGCATCCAATGACCAGCTGATCCAGATGAAACATTACTTCGGCCTGGATATTGGCGGCACCTTCCAGATCTTCTGGACTCTGGGGATCTTTTTTTGGTCAATGGGTATGGCCGGCTTTACAAGATTTATCCTTATACATAACCCTGCAATGATCTGGCCCGAGACATTCTCGAACGCCGCACTCATCAAAGCGTTCTACATGTCTAAAAACGACAATGAGCCCGCCAATGGCTGGAAGATAAGCCGTCTCCGGTTCTTTAGCATCGCCCTTGGCTGTGCCTTTACTTGGTACTGGGTTCCAGGACTCCTGTTCACAGCTTTGGGCGATATTGGTGCCTGGATCTCGTGGATCAGGCCTGAAAATGCCACTCTGTCGCAAGTGTTTGGGGTCCAGACTGGAATTGGCCTGTTCCCGCTCACATTCGACTGGTCCGAGGTTGCCAATATTATCTCGCCACTAATAAGTCCCTGGTGGTCGACTTGGAACGTTGCATTCTCTTACTTCTTTTGGATTATCATTATTATGCCTGCACTGTATTATACCAATATCTGGAACACTGCATATTTCCCGCTCATGAGTAATGACCTGTACAATGACAAAGCCCTCGCCTATAATACCACCGCCATTGTCACTGACAAGACTTCCTTCAACGCCAAGGCATACAAGGAACAAGGCAATGTCCAGCTACCCGTTGCATACCTTACGCAGTCAAGTCTAAATTTCGCAGCGCTGACTGCGCTGTTGGTGGAGTTCTCCCTCAACTACTACCGCCCATTCATGGATATGCTGTTATCGCGCCGCTCACCGAAAAGCGTTAACGACATCCATAACATTCTAATGCAGAAGTATAAGCCTGCTCCTGTGTGGTGGTATGCCGTTTTGGCTGTGTTGGGCTTTGCCCTTGCCATCATCATGACGGAAGTCTATCCTTTGCAAATCACCTGGTACGGCGTAGTAGTATTTATGTTGGTTGGTTTTTTTATTTTTGTGCCTGTCGGCATTCTGGAATCTGTATCAACTTTCAAGCTCGATTACAATGCCGCCGTGCAAATCATTGCTGGGTATTGGTTTGCTGGCAAGCCGATTGCAGTCATACAGGCCATGGCATACGGTGCCACGTGCGTGGAAAAGGGTCTTCATTTCTCAACCGATATGAAGCTTGCACACTACTTCAAAATACCACCGCGCGTCACGTTCATGGTTCAGCTGGTCGGCTGCATCACGGGCACCTTGGCCAACGTTGGTATGGTCGACCTTGTCTTGGGCCATGTACCAAACGTGTGTACCCCAGAAGCCAAAAACAATCTTGTGTGTCGGTTCAACAAGAACTCTTTCAACACAAATATTGTATATGGTTTGATTGGACCGCGACGTCTGTTTGACGAGAACAACTACAATGTGATTCTATACTTCTTCCTGATTGGTGCTCTGTTGCCGATACCTATTTTCTTCCTACGCCGAAACGTCAGGTGGAGACAAAACCGATTCTTGAACGAGTTCTCGGTCCCACTTTTCTTCTCTGGTGCCAGTCTGATTCCGGGTGTCACAGGGATCAACTACTCCACGTGGGCTGTTGTAGGCTTTATCTTCAACTACTGGATCCACAAGAAGCGCAACCCATGGTGGAGAAAATACAACTTTGCGCTTTCGGCAGCCATGGATACCGGCACAGACCTTGCATCCATCGTGATTTATTTCTGCGTCACCTTACCTGGCGCCTCAATCAACTGGTGGGGCAACAGCGTTCAACAGTCTGGGTGTGACAGCATTGGTTGTCCACACAGGGTGCTTCCCAAAGGCGCGCGACTTTCCTAGATTTGTGCACGTAGTTTACGATTTAAAATGACCAGAATTCGATATAGCCATCCAGCGTCGACGACGCGATTTGATCCCCGTGAACAGCGAGCGAATATGCGGTGTTTCTGGGCTTGCCGGCCACATGGGGGCTAGAGAATTTGTGCAAGAGATTGCCGTTCAGAAAGTCCCACATGTAGATTTGGCCATCCTCGCTACTGCTCAGGACCAGACTGTCATTTCTGGCAAACAGCGACTTGAATCGGTACTGAGCATTTGCATGGCCCTGGTAAGTTTGCAGCAATACACCATTTTCCTTGTCCATGAGTCGTATTCGAGAGTCCAGGCTTGACACAAGCACGCATTGGCCGTCTTTTGACCTATTTACAGAGGTAATTGCGCTGCCTATCAGGTTCGAGGTAAGTTTACCCATGCGGATATCGTACACTCGCATTGATCCGTCGACGCTACCGGTGAAGATGTCAGAGCCTTGTATTTGAACGCTTGACACACTATCTTTCGCTTCAGAAAGAGTTTGGATAGCTTTAGCGGACTTTGACCGGCAGTCCCACAGCTTGACGGTGGCATCGTAGCTGGCGGTAGCCAATATCGAAGCATCTAAGTTTAACGAAACACTGTTTATCTGAGAGATATGTCCCGAATAGCGTGCAATAGTCGTTGCGGTCGCTACATCCCATAGATAAGCAGTACGGTCGCCTCCACAGCTGGCGAACCGGTTATCATCAGGGGCAATATCCAGATCGAGCACTTCATAGGCATGAAGCTCATAGACCTTAATCTTCAAGCCCGTAGTTGCGTTCCACAAGCAGATTTTTCGATCCTGGCCACCACTAAGAATATACTTTCCAGTACTATTGAAGGTCAAAGCATGCAGAGGGCCATTGTGTGCGGAAATCCTCTGCTGAAGCTCCGGAGATGGCATAAGTGGTGGGGAATATAAATAGTGCGGCGGTTTGGCATTTTTTCACTCTTTCTCATGCAACAATGTCGAAGTAAGTTTTTAATTCCATCGAATTTTCTCTTGGGTTATGGATTCAATGATGAACGAATCCAATTTGTATTTATATAGGAAGTGCCGTGTGATTTATTTAATGTGATCATAACCTTGGAATTCTGTGTCTGAAAATCATTGATCCGAGAGAAGAGATTTCTCATGTTTTAAGTGTTTTACTAACAACAGTTTGAAGATTTTTTTCAATAAATATATATATAATGTTATAGAAATCAATTTTTGTTAGAGATTTTCCCTAGAAGTTCCTTAGGGACCTCTTCCCATTGCAAATCCTGAACATCCTTTGGATCGATTTGACCTTTGGTGATATCTTCACCTTTGGTGGCCAGGATATCTTCAAGAGTGATACGATGGTCAGAAAAAATCTTTAGGTGATCTGCTATTAAATGCCTATTATTACAGCCTGGACATTGTATCAGCACTGTACCGTTGTGATAGGCTTGTTTAGAAAGATTATGACTGGATCTTGTACTACATTTTTTGCAGGTGAAGGTCAGTTGATAAGCAGGTTTGATCTGAGGAGGAGGGTCTATTTTCTGTTGTTTCAAGCTTGAACCGATGGAAAACGGTCTTGCCTTGATCATGGAAGGCCATAATAGTGATTTTCGAAACATTAAGCCACCTTTGAATGATTGAGATGTCAATATCCGTAACATGCTTGGATGTGTTGGTGATGTAGTAGTAGTAGTAGAGAGAGATCCCCGCACAGGTCCAAAACCATCTATAAGTATTATTATTCCTACATATGCTATAACAACAAGGCTAGAAAAAGAGAAATGCTAAAAGTTTGCTGCCGTATTTGCGGCCCGGTTGGTAGTATGGTATTGATCAATGTTTGCTCGGAACACGTTTTGGCCATCTTCCAACGAACCCTTGGTATCGTGGCCACTGGTAGGAGACGAGACGCGAGTTCCTCCTTTCTTTCCCCATAATCGATAAATTACAAATGCCACTCCGG